>PVKS010038076.1:0-18186 GCA_004027875.1 Aplodontia rufa
GCAAAAAGGCAGAGGATGGAGGAGCAAGGTCAAGTTTAGAAGGTAATGACTATTGCATAGTTAGAAAACATGAGAGGAGGGGCAAAAAGGCAGAGGATGGAGGAGAAAGCTCAAGTTTAGAAGGTAATGACTATTGTGGGAACCAGAACTTGAACCGTGCAATCTGGTTTCAGAGTCCACTCTCCTGCCACTGTCCTACACTATCCCTAGAATGAGGGTACTGTGTTGTCACCATGCTGTTCCTAGTATGGAAAAAGGAAATAGAAATCTCAGTAATATTCCCTTCAATGCTTCAATTGGCTTGAGCCAATTCATCTCCTACCTAGTCTGCCCTTATCTTCCAATGAACACTATAACTTTAGCACTTGTATTTCTTCCCAACATTTGCTTCTCACTCTTCTTCCCATTTCCTTTCCTGAAAACGCCACATCAATGAGTCTTAAAGACTCTATAGCCAAAATTGATCATGAGTCCCTCTACTTCTCCTCCTCCATCACTCCCACCATCATCCACAATGAACTTTATTGTGTGATTTCCCACCAGCACTGGGAGAGCCATCCTAGGTGCCTAGCACAAAAAAGACATTTAGTCAATACTTGTCCAGTGGGTGAATGAAACCAGTTTGTAAATGGGTCTCCAGGGAGTGAGCTTAGCATGATAAACCCCCAGGGCCTATTTACTTACTAGTTATGTGGATCACAGGGAGTTTCTGAATTGGGTGGATAAACCAAGCTTGGTGTGTGGCTGTTGACCAAGGTTGCAGCCCACTCCCACAGGCGGCACCATCCCATAGACGGGCTCAGGGCAGTTCAGCATGTTGGGGTGGGAATGTGGCGGTAAGTCAACTTCCCTAAAGCCTGCCATTTAGCCAGGAGAACTCCACAGTCCACTCCATCCTAGGGTCTTTAGGATGAAACGTTTCTATACCTAGGACCCCCCAAAATCTTGTGTTTCAGAATGAACATTACAGTGAAAGGGACAAATGCTTTTAGGATGTAAATAAAATATATAAAAAATGGGTTTAACCTAAAGTCAACAACAAGCAGGAAGCTCCAACTTATGGTATAATCCTTAAGTAGAAAACCACAAAAGCCAGTGTTTCAAGGTCAGTTGGTACTATGCGCTGAGTAATAAAGGAAAAGTCAGCTTTGACTCATTTCCTGCTTGTTTCAAATCCCTTGCTTACGTGTTTTTTTTCTAAGGCATGCACAGTCTTTTAAAAAACAAATTACTAGAAATGGAGGTGTTTATGAAATTCTTTGGCAATCTACGTACTGTTGCCACCATGAAATACTAAGTGTGCTACACAGCAGCTTTAACACTTTAAAATAAAAGCCTGTGAATGTCAGTATAATGAGATTTATGTCAAAATGTCTAAAACAAATAAATACAATATTAACTGCTTTCCCCGCTATCCCGGGCATTCCTCTTGCATGATGATAGCTCGGTATCTTTTGAAGAGTTTTCCAGTGATTGCCAAATTTCTCCATTATGAGTCCATGCCTTTGAAGTAGAAACCAGAAACTCACTCTCCCCCTCCCTCACACTCATCACTGACTCTAGACTTGATCTCTCCCAAGCACATACACCCATGTCCCAGCTGAGCTCAGAAAAGAACAATGCAGGGAGTGGCCCAGGCCCTGGCAGAGGTGTCCAGCTTAAAGGGCAGGGTGGGTGGCAAAGGTCCTGAGTTCAGAGCCTGGGCCAGAGGTGCTGGGTGAGGCATCCTAGCTTGACCACAACAGACATGGGGGTTCTGATGGAGTGGTGATCTCAAACCCGATTTGGGTGTAATCCCTGGCTACATTGTCGCCCAGCTAGATTTTCATCTTCTTAAGAGATTCTGTGAGCTTCCCTGTTGCTTTTATAAATTTCTCCTCTACTTACCTAACTAGAAGAGCTTCTGCTGTTTGCATCTAAGAACTCCAGCAGAGTTCCTATGGTTCCCCTGTCACCTACTACCAAAACCCACTCACCACTGCCCCTCTGTATGTGGCCCTTCTTGCTGCCTGGGGAACCCATGCATTTCCTTAGCCCATTCTCTCTGGAACTCTTACACTACTCCCAAACATTCAATGCCCCCTCTCCCATGTCACTCTCAGCTAACCAATTTGTTTGCTGTTTTAGTGACTGGATGGAGATTGAAAAAATTATAAGTGAAATATCCCAAACTCAAGGGCTGAATGTTTTCTCTCATTTGAGGAAGGTAGAATACAACTGCATACAGTATGATAGATGGCTAAGCTAATAATAACCTCAACATGTATGACTTTTTACATGAACCTTGCCTAGGATTCTGGGAGACCTAGGGAGAGAGGCAAGGGAGGGGAGAGGGAATAGGAGGGATATCAAGGAGACCAGAGGAACGGAGTATGGGGGAATCAACTCAGAGGGGGACCTTCTATTTCCATGAGAAGTCCAATTAACACGGGGGTTTAATAGGGGGAAACATGGAACCAAGGGGACCCCAAGGGGGAAACCATGGGATGGCATGAGCCTTGGCTTTGTCTATCATTACACATTTGTTCTTGATTGTTTGATAATGATTCCCTCGTAATTGTAAGACCATATTTAACGAGTAAAAAAAAAAAAAAAGGAAAAGAACTTCCACAAGATGGCCTCACCAATCTCCCACCTTCCTGTCTAGAAGATGTGCTGACCCCTGCCCTCAGGCACCTGGGCTAAATCTCACATCCTCTGGCTTCTCAAGGACACTCCTCTCAAGCCTCCTTTTCTTTCCTGCTTCCTCAGTTTTTCCCTCCCTACTGAAACAATTCCCACAGCGCACACCTGTGCTATTATTTCTTCCCCTTTGGAAAACACCTCCCACGTCTCCACATCCCCCTAGAGCTACTGCTCCCTTCTCTCCTCCCCGAGACACAGAACTCTTCAAAGGGATTGTCCTGTGAGCACCTCCGATTCCTGTCTCTTGAACATACTTCCACCAGCGCTTTGCCGCCACTATTTCCCCTGAAACTTTTCTTGTCGAGGTCTTGAACACCTCCATGCTATGGAAACAGTGACCAATTCTCATCCTTCAACTTACAGACCCTGCAGCAGCATCTGACTGCCTTCTCCTTGAAAGATCCCCTTCCTTTGGCTTCCAATACACCACAGACTCCTAGGTTTAGTTCTTCCTCATTCCCACCCCATCTCCACTCGAAACATTGCACCCACGGCTGAGTCCTGGACCTATTTCTAACCGTCCTTTAGTGATCATAACCAGTGTTGGGATTTTTCAGTATCTGCCATTCCTAAGGACCTCAGATGTATCATTCCCCTCTAACTCCTTCCTGGAGCTCCAGCTTCACATATGTATCTGCCTATTGGATTTTTTCTTCTTGGATGTACCAGGTATTGCAAATTTACCATCAGTAGCCAGGTACTGTGGCGCACGCCTATGTTCCCATTGGCTTGGGAGGCTGAGGCAGGAAGATTGCCAAGTTCAAAGCCAGCCTCAGTGGGCTGGAGCAGTGGCTCTTGCCTGGCATATGCAAAGACCCAGATTCAAACCCCAGCACCACATACACGACTAAGTGTTGGAGAAACAAAAGCCAAGTGAGAAACTAAATAAAATTGTTTCTCTCTCTCTTTCTCTCTCCCTGACTTTAGCCACGCTGAGCTTCTGTTCCTTAAATATATTGGACATTTTTCTGCCTCAGGGTCTTTGTATTTTTCTGTTCTCTTTGCCTGGAATGCACTTTCCTCAGATACCCTCATGATTCTCTGACACCAAATTCAGGTCATCTTGTCATTGAAGCCTGGCAAACCCTCCTTGATCCCTAGCCCCCAGCATGCTGTCTCCTGGCCCTGCTCCCCTGCTTCATAGCACTTATCACCATATGGTAAGCAAAATAATGGCCCCCAGCAATGTACTATCTTTTTGAACTGGGGAACTGGGGATTGAACCCAGGGACACTTAATCACTGAATCAATCCCCCCCACCCTCCTTTTTTTTTTTAAGAGGAAGGGACAGTGAGAAAGAGAATCAATTTTATTTAGTTACTTTTTTTTTTCAATGTGGCTTTCGTTGCCCTGGCACTATTGATGGGGGTTTGGTGCTGGGGTCTGAACCCACATCACCGTCCATGCAGGCAAGCACCGCAACCCCTGAGCCACTGCTCCAGCTCTTATTTTTTATTTTGAGACAGGGTCTCACTAAGTTACTTAGGGCCTCACTAAGTGGCCGAGGCTGGCTTTGAACTTGCAATCCTCCTGCCTCAGCCTCTCCAGCCTCTGGGATTACAGGTGTGAGCCACCCACCTGGCAAGATTTACATATTTTAATTTCCAAAATCTATGAGTGTGTTAATCCGTATGGCAAAGGAGAATTAGATTGCAGATGGAATTAGGACGATAATCAGTTGACCTAGAAATAAGGACGTTATCTTGGATTATCCCGATGAGTTTAAAGTAATCACAAGATTCCCGAAAATCAGAAGAGAAAGCGAAAGAGGATGTCAGAGTGGTATAACATGAGGGGGACTCAACCATCTTTGCAGGCCTTGAGGGTGGATGTCTCAAGCCACAGAGGGTGCCGCCTCTAGAAGGTAAAAAGGCAAGAAATCACTTTCCCTTGGAGCCTCCAGAAAGAAATTTGGCCCTGTCAGCTATTTCATTTTGGCCCAGAGAACTAAAATTACATCAGACTTCTGACTATAAGATAATAAATTTGTGTTGTTTCAAGTCACTAATTGCATGGTGGGGTTTTTTTTTTTTTCATTTTTTAAAAGATATTTTATTAAGGAATTGAGTTGTTGTACAATCATAAATGCATTTAAAGTAACAACATGATATGCATATACACTTAAACCAGAATTAGCATGGTGGGATGTTTAGTAGCAATAATAGGAGACAAATACACACCATCTCCCAAGTTAAATATTTATTTCTTTATGTTTGCCTTCCCTGGCATCTCTAGAATGCAGACTCCTTGGGAGCAGAAATATTTGACTCTTTTGTTTACTATGCTCAGTACCTACAAAAAATGCCTAGGATAGAATAGGCACTCAATAAATCTTTTGTGGAATGAATGAATGATCTGTGTACACATGGGTGTGTAATGTGTATTGGGAGGCAAGGAAGAAGAGAGATGAAGCAGCAGCTGTGAAGTGGAAAGATCATGTGTGTGTGATAGAAGTGCACTGGGTTGGGATGTAGCTCCGTGGTACAACCCCTGCTTAGTGTTGCACACGCCCTGCGTGCAATCCCCAGCACCCGGAGGAAGACCGGCTGAGCTCATCCTGCGCCACGATTACTTACTCCTGGGTAAGAGAGAAGTCCAGTAGTTTTCCATAAAAAAGGCAGGAGTGAAGATTAGGTCCAACTTGATTGCAGACTACCAAAGGAAAAATATATCTCTCTTAATATTTCCTGCACATCAAGGGAAATGGTGTCCTCTCATGTGGAAAACCAGCTTGATGAGAAAGCTTATGGAAGGGGCCAGGCTGGAGAGGTGGGAAATGGTGCCCCACACAACTCCAAAGTCTTCCCCTCTTTATGTTTATCCTTTACAAAGAAGGTACTCTGGGGAGGGAAACTTTCAGAGATCAAGAAGTTCATGATCAACACTATAAATCTGTGATTTGGCCACAAAACCCAGTAGCTTTAGCAAGGGGGTTAGTACTGATCTGGGGCTATGCTTGGGTTTTTATGCCAATTCCACATATTCCAGAGCCTGTGGAGATCCGATGTCAGGATCAGCGTTCAACTGCTCTTGCTCTGCTCGTGCTTCCCATCAGTTTGCTTTGGTGGCATGTGACGGTTCATTTCTTTGGGTCATTCAAAACCACCAGGTCTTCGGTTTCATGGCAGACATTCACTTAGTGACAACCTGACCCTACCTATTCCTGATTTTCTCCCTTTGCTTTCTGTCCTGCTCCCTCTCCCAAGGTTTCCTCTTACCACCACTCTTGCACCTTTTCTTTCTAATTTAGCCCTTTTTAAATGTTCTTGGACTACACCATGTTTTGTCATTAAAACCACAGAATTTTTGGGCGTGGTAGCACATACATGCATTCCCAGAGACTCAGGAGGCTGTGGGAGAATCACAAGTTGGAGGCCAGCCTCAGCAATTTAGCAAGACCCTAAGCAACTTAGTGAGACCCTGTCTTGAAATTAAAAAATAAAAAGGGCTGGGGATATAGTTCAGTGGTTATGTGCCCCTGGGCTCAATCCCCAGTACTGGGGGCGGTGGGGAATAAAAGCCCAAAGAAGTAAGTCATCTTAGCCTTTCACAATATTACCCACCACAATACACTGGTGAAATATAGCAAATACCACAAGAACTCACACATCTTTGGGATGCATACTCAAATTGAGAACTAAGTTTTAGATAAGGCTCCACTCCATTAAGCTGGACCATGAGGAAATCTATGATTTATGCAAATGAATTGATGATTGGAGTGCAGCATGAATTCTACAGAGGAGAACCTGGAATGAGGAAATCAGTTTACAGGTTGTTGTGAGTATTGGAGTAAAAGCCTAGAAGTGTTCTGGTAGCAGTGCAAAGTATAAATGAACATGGGAGCGATTGAATGGGAAGAGTATACTTTGGCAAAGGCATATCAGAGGAATAAGAAAGGGGAATATTTGGAAATGATGAGATTTCAAAGTAGCAGTGAGGATATTCTTGCTTCCTTTGATCAAGGTAGAAGAGTTGTGAATCTGGGCCAGTTTTATGAAAAAGGAGGATAAATACAGCTGTAGATGTGTTGAGAAACAACGCCAATTGCATCCATGCGGATGAATAGTGCTAGTTCATTTGTTCGTTCAACAAATGCTTATGGAGCATCTCTCTTGGTGAGAACCAGAGACACCTATGGAGAAACCTAATGGAATCCATGGTATGGTTTGTGCCGTTAAGAGCCTTGCGACAGACACAAATGTCTTTAATAAAAGGTATTAACAGATGACAAGTGTAAGAGATGCAAACAGATTGCTCTTAGACATTCGGATTAGAGCAAGACCACATCTGGCTGAAATCAAAGTGTGGCACTTCAAAGAGGGGAATGGGATAGCATGAAAGCAGACCTGTCCTCATTTTTTTTTTTATTTGCCGTCCAATCTCTTCTACTGATTCAACAATTTCATTTGTCTTCATCTCATCCAATAACTACCAAATTCAAATTCACCCCAAAGAAATCTGGAGTTAGTTTCATTCGTTTCTTTTAATTTAAAGAGAAGGACAGAGAGAGAGAGAGAGAGACAGAGAGAATGGATTTTTATTGAGTTTTTCACATGGCTTTCGTTGCTCTGACACTTAGTTGTGTACATGGGTTGCTGGGGTTTGAACTCGTGTACTTGCACGTGCCGGGTAAGTGCCATAACCACCGAGCCACCACTCCAGCCCCAGTTTCATTCATTTCAACAATCAATTCAGGACTGGTGGTGAAACACTGGAAGAGGGCATGCTGAACCAAGGACTGCATGGCAGAAGTAAGGGGACAGCAGCCTTGGTGTCTAAGGTCAGGGAATATTTGAAGGTTAGGCATAGAGGAAAAAGAAAAGCTAAAGAGTCAGAAAGAGTAAGAAAGCCTGGTGTCACTGAATGCAAAAGAAAGGAGGGTTTTAAGCATTGGGTAGTCAGGGGCTGGAATGGTGGCTCAGCGGTTGCATTGCTAGCATGGCATGCACGGAACACGGGTTCGAACCCCAGCACAACAAAGTATCAGAGCAGCAAAAGCCACATGAAAAACTGAATAAGGTTGATTCTCTCTTTCCTTCTCTCATTGTCTCTCTCTCTCAAAAAAAAAAAGGATTTGAGTAGTCATGCTAGACATGGTAGTGAGGCCAGCCAGCAACTCGGTGAGACCTTCCACAACTTGAGACTCTATCTCAAAATTTAAAAAAAAGGGGGCTGGAGCAGTGGTTTAGTGGGTTCAGCAGGTTCAAATCACAGCACTACGTACACAGCAAAGTGTTGGAACACTGAAAGCCACATGAAAAACTAAATAAAATTGATTTTCTCTCTCTCTCTTAAAAATAAATAAAATATATAAATAAATAAAAAATAAAAGAAAGAAAAGGAATAGGGATGTAGCTCAGTGATAATGCACCCCTGATTTCCGTCTCTCATACCAAAAAATAAATAAAATAAAATAAAAGAGAGGGAGAGAATTTGACAATCGGCCATGTCATATGCTACAGAGAAGTTAGAGTAAAAGTTCAAAAATGAATAGTATTTATTACACAGACTCTCAGAATACAATGTTAAAAATAAACAATCCACAAAGTAGTGGTATTTTGCACAGTTTTATGATATCCAAAATCTTATTCCTACTCATACCTATCTACTTACCCTCCAGAAGTTTAGTCCACAACTACTAGACTAAAATTTAATGTACACCCTAACAGGAAAATTGGCAAGCCAGGTTAGTAGTTGTGGATTAATGGAATGACTCCAGTAAATTTTATTTTAGACATTTTTTTAAAAAAGATCTGGTGCTGGGGATGGTGGTGCATGTCTGTAATACAGCAGCTCAGGAGACTGAGGCAGGAGGATCGCAAGTTGAAAGCCAGCTTCAGCAACTTAGCAAGGTCCTAAGCAACTTAGAGAGACTCTGTCTCAAAATAAAAAGGGCTGGGGATGTGGCTCAGTGGTTAAATGCCCCTGGGTTCAATCCCTAGTACCAAAAAGTTAAAATAAAAAATAAAAATAAAAATTATCTGGAAAGGCCCGCTGGCCCAGTAATTCCATTATTTACGTCTGTGTGGTCCTAGTTAACACTTTTGGATCTAGCACACCAGCAAATAGAAAAAGTCCTTATTAATCACATTTTTCTCTTCCAGGTATTTTGTTCACAAGAATCTTGCTACGTCTGGGAGGTCTGGGGCACTACTCAAAATATCTGTCTGTACCATACATACATAAACACACACCCAGTACTAGGGATTGAACCCAGGTTGCTCTACCACTAAGCTACACTCCCAGCCCTTTCCATTTATTTTTATTTTTTATTTTTTGAGATAGAATCTCACTAAGTTACCCACTCTGGTCTTGAACTTGTAAACTCGAATCCTCTTGCCTTCAGCCTCCCTAGTAGCTAGGATTACAGGCGAGTGTCACAACACCAGGTTGTATAGAACTTTTTAGTGATCATACCTGAAGTCTGCTAACTTTGAAATCATAGCCACATTGTCTATTGCACATTTTAGCCATTTTCAAAGCTACATTTTAATTTCTTTTTGGTTAACCTACTACCATAAGATTATACTATCTAGATTGTTCATGCCATGAAATCTAGAACCCTGCCAGGACTGTTCATAAATTATAATACATGGTACAAGATGAGTGCTCAAAAAATGTTTTCTGAATGAATGGGTGAATCTGACAGTTGTTTTTTTTAATCAAAATTATCACTATCATGAGCTCTTTATATTAGGAATAGACTTATTATCAGAATAGCTTAGAGCATAACTCTGGAGTCAGGTTGTCAGAATTCAAATCCTGGGTACTCTTGCTAACTGTGTGACCTCTCAAATTCCTCACTTTAGTAACACGAAGTGCTTAGTGTCATCTCATAGATTTTTATAGCGTAAATGATATAATACAGGTCAAATTGTACTTGATGGGTTCTTAAGAAAGGTTAGCTACTACTACCATTATTAAATAGCCCACATTTGTTTGCTATACGATCTAAGTTTATTTTCTAAATGATATTGTTGAGAGTGAAGTTTCAGTAATAAGGTGAGGGCTGAAGCAAATGCCTGGCTGTCAACCAGGGAGCCCAGAAAAAGAAGTTTTTCACCTGAAAGAAAGATTTTAGACATCACTCCTCTCCCAACTCCATCTAAAAAGCTTCTGTCCATTACATCTATTTTGGCAAATTTGGCAACAACCAGGTAACCAAACAGGATTCAACTGCTTCTGTGTGTAAGGAAGGCAGAGACCTTGGCCGTGACACTTGGCTAATGCTCTGGGGCAAATCAGTGGCAGGCCTGTTTGCACTCCCGCTTCTGGGGTTACGTCAGAAATACCAAATGGGATTAAACATCATACTGTGCGGATGGAGCTTTGTACAGTGTGGCAAGGCCACACTGGAGGCCAATTTCTCCACACCCCACTCTTGATGCCAATCAGCCATGGTGGTCCTGAGGCCTCCCAGTGTGCATGGCTGGGCCCCAGATGGGTCTCACTTTTTCAGCACTATTTCCCTTCTACTGACAACTCCCTGGTTGCTGAGAGATTGTTTCCAGATCTCAGGGTTCACTCTGTCCTATTCCAGAGCATAGCAGGCTTCACTTTCCCTCTTGTGAGTTTTCTAGGAACCAAAGGTAATATCCCAACCTCCTGCCAACTGGACAACAGACTTAATGCAATTAACTGAAAGGACACTTGTTACTGCAGGAATTCTGTTTCTGCAAAGATAGACTCCCAGCTCATGGCCACCCTAGCAAACAGACAGGGTCCTGCTGACACAGCCTGGTTTTGGTTGTACAGTCAAGAACAGTGCAATGTCCAGACCCAGTAGCTTTTCCAAGTTGTAGACCCAGAGGCTAGCACTCAGAGAGAAGTCACTGCCCGAGAAGTCACTGCCCGAGAAGTCCAACTGCCTGCCCGGCAACCACAGCAGACTTTTTTTTCTTTTTCTTTTTTCTTTCTTTCTTTCTTTCTTTTTTCTTTTTTTTTTTTTTTTTTAGAGAGAAGGACAGTGAGAGGGGGAGAGAGAGAGAGAGACAGAGAGAATCAATTTTTATTGAGTTTTTCACTTGGCTTTCGTTGCTCCGACACTTACTTGCGTACGTGGGTGCTGAGGTTGGAACCGGTGTACTTGCACATGCTGGGCAAGCACTGTAACCGCGGAGTCACCGCTCCAGCCCCTCACAGCAGACTTTTTGATTGCAATACTGTACCACTCCCCCAAAAGCCACTCCCCTTTGTTTCCTTACCAACAGAATCCTAAGTGTATTTAGGAAGCACTATTCTCAACTAAAAATACTGCACTTCCCAGCCTGCCTTGCACAGTTAAAAACAGTGTCTTGCAAGATTTCTGGCAAAGTTTTGCTTTCCCATGGTAATGGTTTCACCCTTTGGCTTTGCCAGATACCATACTGAAAACGGCAGTGTCGTAGGGGAAGTGCATCAAAGCACTTCAGAATGTTTGCTAAGGGATTTATTATTATTATTGTTATCAATTTCAGTGCTGGGAATTGAAACCAGGGCCTCATGCAAGCCAGGCAAGTGCTGTACCACTGATCTATACCCTCAGTTCTGCTAAAGGTTATTTTTTAATAGAGCAGAATGTAGTTTTTTTGAATCTTTGAAATGCCCCCTTTCCCTCCCTGTCTACCTCTCTCTAGGGTTTGGGCTTTGTTAAGACTAATTTGGCTGACTCTAGTTTACGTTTCCATTACTTCCCAGCTTATAATTATGCTCAAAGGCTTTGAGAATGCTGGAAGGCTGCTTTGAAGATAACCAATGAATTTCTCTATATTAATTGATTACTTTTTAAAAATTGATTCATGGAGTTGGATACTGAATATTTGATATTCTAAGTGAAAATGATTAAACATCTACCCTTTTCTATATTACTAATCTATACACAAGCAAACATGGCACTACAAGTAATGACAGATCAAAACTTTCGAGGTATGAGCAATTTCAATAAAGAAAAAGGACTGATTTTGTTATAGTGGAAAAAAATAAATTCCAAAATTCCTACATATAACTGTATCCCCACTTATCTCTGCACAATGTCTTTATCTCAGTGTCCTAATTCCCTCTCCTTTATTTTCACATCAAGCTACTGAATAAGAAATATATCAATCCAATTCATTATTTGACATAATCTGATCTAGACTGGCTTTTAATCCACTCTTCTCTCTTTTTTTCTCTCGGTAAATACTCTTTTTTTTTTTTTTAATAAAGTGAGAGGGACAGTGAGAGAGACAGAGAAAGAGAGAAACAACTTTATTTAGTTTTTCACATGGCCTTCGCTGCTCCAACACTTAGCTGTGTATGTGGTGCTGGGGTTTGAACCCGGGTCCTTGCACTTGCCAGGCAAGCGCCGAAACCACTGAGCCACCGCTCCAGCCCTCGGTAAATACTCTTGACTTCACTATTTACCATATTGGAAATAATAAGTATCTTCAGACAAGTGCATCATCAAAGCAATTAGAATCAAAATGTTTGCTATTGATTATTTTTAATGGAGCATAATGTGGAATGTATGAAACATGGAATATCTTTGAAGTGCAGAACCAAATGAATCTCTTTTATTGTGAAACAAAAGAATCCAAATGATTGTAAATCCAAGAAACAAAAGTAGAAACACAAACACATATATTTTCAAACCCTGACATGTTGTAAAGTAATTATAATCTAAATGCCCCTTCTTCCCCTTGCGACGTACAGTTTCAACCTGTTTACAGAAGGTCTTGAGGAAAAACCTTGTTCACACTCCCATGAAAGAAAGAAATATTTGTCTCTAGGATCAATTTAGCTGAACTTCACCACACCCTGGTAATACACTCCAGTCTTCATAACAGACACATAAGAAGATGGAGGATCCGTTATCAACAAATTCCTATTAATACAGCCAAAGGGTTACATTATTCAGATGCATTTGTGAGTTTCTACTGTGTGTAACTATTGTTCGAAGGAGACACACTTTGGGGTTGAGGATTTAGCTCAGTGGCAGAGCGCTTGCATAGCACACGCAAGGCCCCAAATTCTGTCCTCAGCCCTGAAAAAAAAAGAAAAAAAAGAGACACAACACACTTCCATGATGTAATGTGGGCCACTAAAATAATAACTCCAGTAGCTTATGATTTTGGTAATACTAAAAGTACCCAAATGATTAGAAAAAGTTTGCTGCTGCTATTACTGCGGCTTCCAAAATTGCCCAGTTTATTTCTAGGGAACAGCTTAGACATTGGAAGAATATAATTTAAGTTTAAATATTAATGAATGATGGAGTTAGAGAATAGCTGTGTCCTTGTGATATAACACAATGACAAGGTGAAGTACATTCTGGTGGTCTGGAATGCTGGCATCTATGCAAGGCAGTGTGGATAATGACACCAGTTTAAAAAGAAGTCAAAATTAATTTCACAATATGCCAGGATACAGACCAATTGCAATTTAGAGGAAAAGCTAAACTATAGAAACACCAACCTTACCCCTAATTACTCTTCCTCAGACACACTGTCTTCATTGGGAAGCTGGATCATAGATTGGGTAAATGTATAGCATATTGAATAATATAGCCAAGATTTTTGTGTCACCCCAAAGACTTTCCAACCTATTTTTCAACATTGTAATTGTAGGAATAGAAATTGAAGAAATGACAAATATATTCCTAGACATACCTGACAGGTTTCTTACAGTCCCCAAAGTCAAAATGTGACACATCACCATAACACGCTAACACAAGCAGTTTTGTCTGTTAGCCATAAGACACAACTTCATAGGACATCACATTTCCAAGGACTTAGTGCTTCCTTCACTTGCCTCTAATGTTTTTCCTATTTTTTTCCCTGACTAAAGGGGTTCTGTTTCCAGGTCAAGTGTTATCTTCTGACAAAGTACCTTCATGATAAATATGCCTCATTATTTCTATATCCCCCAATTCAAGCTTCCATTTACAAGCTTCAAATCAGCTCCTGGTCTCTCTGTTTAGAATTCCCCACTCTTATTTAAAAATTCCATAAAACACTAAAGAAAAAAATCCCCTCTCAAAAAGAAAGACTCCTTAGAAAATCAAACTCAACTCCATCTCTTACAAAAAATAAAAATAAAAAAGTCTCAGTTGTCTCCCATTGAGAAACATGCTATTCGGTGATTAAATAAAATTAAATGAAAATAATAAACATTAATTAAATAAAAACTTAAAATAAATAAAAATATGTAGTCTGGAGTTTTCAGCGAAGGTAACAGGGAAGTATATGTTTCTGGTAAATTCACATTCCTTTCTGTACCAGTTTCTACAAAGAGTGGGCAACAGTGCCCTCTAACGGGCTTGGTGAGCTACATCCCTTAATTCACACTGAGAAATTGCCCCAGGATGCATTGACCAATGCTTGCTGGCACACACATTCTCTCTTTTCTTCTGGAACAGTCTGTTTTGCCCTTCTGTGAATGACTCTGAAAACCAAAGAACTCCTAGAGAGGCCGTGAGACTTTGAGAAGACGCATTGAAAAGATAAAAGAATTTAGCATCTTTGCGGTGGTTTTCAAGCCTTAGGGTGCATGGGAATGGCCTGGAGGGCTTGTTTAAACAATGTATGTTTAAATGCACATTCAGAGTTTCTGATTTCTTAAATCCAATGTTGAGTCCAGGAGTTTGCCAGGTGATCCCTACAAGTTTCTGGGTGATGCTAATGAGCCAGCCCTGGGACTACCTTTGTGAGCTGGCAGGAAGAAGAGGGCATGTCAATTCCAGGTCCTCTCTGTGTCCTGAACCAGATTTTGGAATTCTTTGTATCAGAAACTCTGGAAGACAGGTTTTAAAGCAAGTGTCTCCTCTCACAGGCATTTTGAGGATCTCAAAGCCTAATGGGACCTGGAGAGGACCCAGAGGATAGTACCCTCTCAGCCTCAGTTCAAACCATCAGGGCGGGGTCAGGCACCTGCTTCCCAAACAACCCTAAAACAGGGGTGTCTGCCCAGCGAGGTAAGGCCTAAAAGGTTCTTGATAAAGCAAAAAAAGTTTTCAGGCCACACACTCCACTAGGATTATACAAGGGAGAAGTGCACGCAAGCCCAGGCGGTATTCAGTGATGGGAAAAGGACTGTGAGCACCCACACGTTCTCCTCCTTTGCACTCAGCTCCTAACCCAACGTGATCTTTCTCTGGAGCATCCCCTGGGAGTAGTTTCTGGCCGATGTTATTGGGGGAAAGGATGTTCTCAGAAAAACAACCCTTCGGGCTGGTCAGCAGAGATCCTGAGGTCGTGGCCACGGCTGGACTTGGTGCAGAGCTGGACCCGAGACTCCAGCTGCTCGCTGAGTTCGTCCAGAGCCCCGGTGCAGGACTCTAGGCTCTCCGCCAGTTTCTGAATCTTGGCCTTCAGAACGGCCTGGCTAACCTTGGTGGCCCCCTCTGCGCGCCTGGGGATGAGGAAGCCACGTGAGCCAAAGAAGACGATGAAGTAGACGGAGTTGTACAGGGCCATGGACGCGTTCCTCCCGCTCTGCAGCAGCCGGCTGTCCCCGCGGCCCTGCCAGCGGCAGAAGAACTCGAGGCAACTCAGGATCTCTCGCATCTGGTCCTGGCAAGACGCGGCGATCTCCTGAACCCTCCGCACCTCCCGGGAGTTGCAGAAGATCAGGGAGAGGTCGGACGTGATGGTGACTGCCCCTCCGGCGGTGGCCACCCCTAACCCCACGGCCGACGCCAGCAGCGAGGCACCCAGGGTAACCGGGCTGAGCGAAAGCCCCACGATGGCAGCGACCGCGCCCGCGGCGCTCAGGGAGCTGCCGGCCACATTGGCAGCCAGGGATCGCCGGCGGAGACGCTCCAGTCGCCGGGCCACCTCGCGCAGCCGCAGCACCTGGCCGTGCAGTCGGCCGCGGCGGTCCAGCAGCAGCCCTTGGAAGCGACGCAGCGAATCTGCACCTTGCGGCTCCCAGGCCGCGGGCCTCTCCATGCCCTGCGGGGACACAGACAAGCAATTAGCCTGGAGTCTCGGTGCCTGCCGCTGCTGTGCTCGCGCTTCCAGCACCCAAGTGGGAGTCGTCAAAAGTTAAATATACCCGCTGCTGCCAAGCACCGGAACCCGTCCATTTCCAGTGGGTTATGTGTCAAGTTCTCAAAGTTCAGGAACAAGGCACACAGGCTCTCAGGACATTTATATCCGCACACCAAATAGCAATAATCCCATCTTCTGCTTCTCTCCCAGGGACCGCTAAAAATGGGCTGCATCAGTTAAATAAGATTTAAGTGGGGGGTGAGGCAGAAGGTTACTCCAAAACCGAGGCCTTTGCTCAGTTTGAAAGACAGCGTTAGTCTTTTCATTCTATGAAGACTCGGGTCCTAGGAGTTTTCCAACACAATTTTGTTTTGTTGTTCCTCTCTCTGATAAGTAAAAAAGATGTCACCAAAATCTCGAAAGTATATTGTCTATCAAATTTAAGAAACTGATCTTTCTAAGTTAGACGCTTGCCTAAAGTAACTTTCTTCTGCTTGCTAGTATTCAGACTCTTATCTTAGGCTCAAACCTAAGATGTATTTTGCACTAAGATGTATTCTAACTAGGGCACTGAAGATCTTCAGAAATCTGTCTTTGATGAGTGCTTAATAAAACTAAATCACATCAAATTAATACCTGTATGTCTTGTTGTTTTGAAAGCATCCTTTTAAAAAAATAATAAAGGAGGCTTTATTTTGAATAAAATAAAGTGGCCAAAATGTTGTTTCATAACTCACTCAGGGCTACCTTCCTAGTACCAAGATGAAGTCAGTGGACAGTGACTAATAAAGTGAAAAACTGAACATCCTGGTGTAAAAGTACATCCTTCCTAGTAGCCAGAGATTCCCACCTTCATGTCCGCTGTTCTCTTAACTATCAGGGACTTCTCTAAAGCTACAGAAAGGAAGTATTTCAAAACTGTGAGATATCAGGACAGAAATCATTATCCTCAGGGCTGGAGTGGTGGCTCAGTGGTTACAGCACTTGCCTGGCTTGCTGGAGTACACAAGTTCAAACCCCAGCACCATGTACACAATGAAATGTGTATATATGAAATCATCATTCTCATCTGGAAGAGAGGAAACCGAACCAGACATTTTCTAGATGCAGCTGATTCTTCACAGAGCCTAGTCTAGCATCTTTGTCTCCTGACTCCTGGATCTTAACTTTTCTTGGAGATATCTCATAAGCCAACCCACCAGTGATAAATTTCCAGGTAAAAAGAAGGAATAAGGAAAGTCTTCCCAAATTCATAATGGACCAAGGCTACAATCCCTGTATTACAAGTCCAGTGGACATTTTTCAGACAATATCCTAGGATTCCCCACTTACCATTCACTTCTGGCTGCCTCCAGGAAAGCAAATTCAGAGGCTGTTTCTGGATGAGCATGCTTTATAGTTCCAGAGAACCAATAGCAGCCCTGGGAAAGCCTTGTCTCATTCTGAGAATTTGCCATTTCCTGCCCTGACCCCTGCTGCCTTCATCCAGAAGGATGTGACATGGTGGAAAATGACCTGCCAGCACATCACATCCCGTATTTAGGAAATGAACATTGTGTGTTCGCTTTCCCCCAAACGCAGGAAGAGAACCACAGGCTCTTCCCCAACTTGAAACAAGTGTTGTCACTCTCCCAGGGGGGATACCCTGCCTTTCCTCTCCTGAGAATAGCCACTGACGCCATCGCAGAGGCTTTCAAACGCACCCCAGGCTGACCAATTATAGTGTTTGAGAGGCCACCATCACAAAATCATTGAAGAAAGGGGACGGATGGAAAACCTCTTAATCTGATAGAGCCACTCACGTCTACGCCTGTATTTCAAAAAGCATTGTGTATCTGTGAGTGGTTCAAACCCATGATCATTTCAGCTGTACAGCTGTACTACCCAGCCTTAAGAGTGCAAGGCCACGCCCACAGGAAGTGCTGCGTGTGTAGAAAATAGAAGGTCTTGGAAAGGGCATGCTACAGGCCAAATGCGTCAGAGAAATCAGTAGGGTCAGGCTACCCAAGGAGCTAATTATACCCTTTCCGGGGCAGCAGAGATATGGCTTCCCTGGTTTTCATTTGTGGCTCTTGTGATAGTTGAATGAACGCATTCATCTACAGGTTAGTGAAGCATGGGCTGGTAGGCCAGTATCTGGATGATTCAGGAAAGAAAAAGGAGCCCAGGGTCTAAGGACTTGTGCAAACTGCATCACAAACCAGATCACATACCAGAGGATAGATGTCTTCATTCGGAGGTGGTTATAGCTCAACCTGGGAACTCAGTCACACCACAGGGACCCAAACACAGGACCCTTCCTCTAACATTCTCACCTTCAGTTTGACTAGGGAGGTCAAACTGATTTTTCACTTAAATGATTATTGCCTCAATTCTCTGGCTCATTTGGAAAATCTTTTTTTAATTATTTATTAGATGATATAGAGTTACAATTGAGGGGGAAACATTATCAAATGTTCCAGAACAAATGAATATATACTTAGTTATCTAGGGCTAATGCCATGTCATGGATGCCCAGCTTGGGTTCCCTCATTTGGAAAATCTTTTTTTTTTT
>PVKS010038077.1:0-18186 GCA_004027875.1 Aplodontia rufa
GAGTTAAATCCAGATAAGATGTAATGCTTTACAATCTAATACTTTTTTTAGAGTTATAATGGGAAGGGGAAGGGAGGGATAAGGGAGGGTAATTGGGGGGCACTCCTGGGGATAATTGCAATATCCAGAATATATGCATATTTTATACACATTTTATATTATTTTGTTAAAATCTTGTAAGGTTGCTCAAAATAAAAAAAATTAAAAAAAAACCTGGAAACAGTATAAAAATGGGCTATCCCCTAGAGTCCTGGGTACACATTGCTTTTGCAACAGGGAAGTGTATATGAACAGGTCTGTGATGGTATGCAGTTGCATTGTTTTAAGCTACAAAGTTTACGTTAATATGTCATAGCTTCAGTAGACGCTTAACACATCCTCCATCACCAGTACACTTACTCCTTTTGAAAAAAAAAAAGTACAAAGTCAGAAATCATAAATAGAATGAGTGACCAAAGGCTTTGAATTCAGAGAAACTTTTGTGTAGCAATTTGGTACTTTAAGACAGATTGAATGTCAGGATCAAATGTTCTCTGGCACACAGTCCAAAATCATAGTCAGTGTCATTTCTAAGCCTTATGAGAAAATCAGAGACCTTAAATATCATTTTACTTGCTGAATTCTTAAAAAAAATATTTTGAGAGAAGACTAACTGTCTACGTGCAATAGGATAATAATAACACAAAATGATTGACATTAAAGAAAATAATAGAGTTGAATATATAAGAGACAAAAAAGTGGCAGGAAGAATGCTTGAAAGCAAGGAAATATATAATTTAAGTTTTACTTATTACACTTAAGATGGATGTGAAATGTGAGACCTGCTGACAAAAATATTTTATGAAAAACAAAAACCCAGTAAGTAAATTTCAACTCATCACTAATTTTCTAACTGAAAAATCAACACTTTTTTAAGCAATCCTGTTATATAAATTCAGATTTCAATTAATAGTATTATGACACTCATATAATTTAGATCTGTCACATACATAGATTCTTCACAAATACATCAGATGATGATGATTATCTCTGAGGGAAGATGACTTTCGTGAATTTAAATGCCACATAATTATATCAGTTGGAACCACTGAACTTTTAAAATTACCTTACTGTTGCTCATAAACAGTCACTTGGCAAGTCCTGGGCAAGGATTTAAGAAATTTGCTTTAGAAGGAAATGAAAATCATCCCTGGTTGAGATTACAGCTCAATCATTTACAATGAAAATCTTTTACATTTATTTAATCACTATATATACTAATTTTTTTACTAATTTGATTCATAATTTTTCTTTGTAATATGGGGTATTGTGAGAGCAAAGGGTACCAAACTGATTATAGTATTAAAAGTATGTATCATTGCCCTCTTCTCTTCTTGGTTATATAGAATATAATCCATGTAGAACATGGAACCATGACTCTGGGATATATTGGCATTCTTTTAATTATTTTTACATCCATGAATTTTTTTAGTAGTCCTTTTTCTCTATATAGGCAACAACTAATGAACATATTGTTATTGAATAGTACTCTGTTTTCACCTTGCCATCCATTAATTGTGGAACATTTTTCTAAAAAGTGTATTTTTATTTGTTTTTTTTCCTTGTAATCTTCTTGTTTGTACAGAAATCAAAATAACTTTTAAATTGTTGTCCTTAAATACCCATAATGCTTCATGTTTCTGAAACTTCAGCTTTTCATTTGTATTTGTGTTAATTATGCAGTCTTGTGTCCATCATTTGAACATTTAATTTAAGTTCTAAAAGTCATACTTGTTAAGCACCCTGGCCTCTCATACTACAGCTTTTCTGTGTCTTTCCTTCCCATTATAAAAGCTAATTATAATTTCATAACTAAGAATGTGTTTTTGAGAGTTTTTTGAGATATTTAAGGCATTTTCCTTCTTCCAGTTTCAAAATATGGAATTGGCTCAAGTTATTCCAAGTTATTACTGTGTCTTTTTCTATTTAGTGTATGACTCTTCCTATTGCTCTATTTAATAATGACCATAAAAATATTCAAGGTTTCCATAAACACTCCAAAAAACAATTTGAATGCATATTGCAGTTTCTCTCGGTAGCTTCTTCTTTGTCCACTGTTTTATATTTTGTACTTGTTATCTTCTAGACTCTTATTTTTATTTCTTTTCCACCATCAAAATATAATTATAAACAGGTGTTAACTTTGTATATTTCCTGTTTCCATCAGGGACTCTTCATCTGCTCTGATAAGGGAGGTGGTAGAAAGAAAAAGCTCAGGGAATTTTTCCTTCTATGGCTCCTAGATATTGGCTTCCTGCATTGCAAATGCCCTGTAGAAGATGTATTAGAATTGAGTTTTGGGGATAGCTCATTCTTGAAAATTTTTGCTATTTTACCCCTTCTCCTCTGGAATCAAGTAAGTCAAATATTCTACATATGTATTTCCATATAATTCTATGCAAAACCTTAAATATGCATTATTGCATTGCATTTTAATTACCTGATTGTGCTTTCCTCCTCTACATTACTCTTATCTCCTTGGGAGCATGACTTTGAATAAATTAATTTAGTATACAATTGAGAGATATTTTGGAAGTAGACTCAGTAGAACTTGATAATGGGTTACATGATGTGGAAGAAAACAATGTTGAACCCTTCATATGTTTCTGATGTCAGTGGATAGATGAGGCCGTGAATTAAAATATTTAAAAAGTTACTACATTAATAAACTCAACTAAATAAAGAAACAGCAGACTTATTATGTGAGAACACACTTTTTTTTTGAGGGGGGTTACTGGGGATTGAACACGTGGGTGCTTTACCACTGAGCTCAAAAAATCAAAAGGAGAGAAATATTTCATGAGAAATTCCTGAAATTTAAATTTCATTGTTTATAAACAAAGTTATACTGACATTTAGCCATGCAACCTCATTGGCATATTATCTGTGACAACTTTCAAAGTGCTTTAGAGGAATTGAGTAACTGTGATGCAGTCCATAAAGACTAAATTAGTTATTATCTGGCCAGGTATTTTTAAAAGTTTGCCAGTTAATCACCTATTATAGGGAGCATACTTTTATAGTATATGCTTTTACAATCCAACACATAGGATATCTCCTGCCCTGTATCAATCAAACAGGAAGCAATTTAATAACATTGATTTTAGCATAATAAAGAGTTTATTGAATCAAATCTTCTGCTTTTAGAGAAATTCTATTACTATTTTAAAATTTGGCCTGGTATAAATGCGTATGGGTCATTTCTGCTCTTGACTCTCATAATTGCTAGAAAATACCAACAAATTATATTACATTGTCTCATATTGATGTCTTTGTTATCACATTCTTCCAAAATCATAATGTGAAATTATCTTTTTCTGTGTATTGCTAGTTCTCAGACTATTCTGTGATGGAAACCCTATGAGAGTGCCTTAAACTAGATCTCTCTCACACACACAGAGTCTGTTTTAATAATTCTGAGGTAATTCCTAGGAAGTATTTTAGCAAGCACTGCAAATATTTATGATAAAAGAGTCTTTAGAACCACATTGGAAAATGAGCTCTGTATATTTCAATATTAGAGCTATGGATTCCTTTATTTTAAAAATAGAGAAGGATAGTGAGAGAGAGAGAGAGAGAGAGAGAGAAAATCAATTTTATTGAGCCTTTCACATGGCTTTCCTTTTTCTGACACTAGTTGTGTACGTGGGTGCTGGGGTTTGAACCCGTGTATTTGCTCATGCCAGGCAAGCACCATAAACTGGAGCCACTGCTCCAGCCCAAGGAGCTATGGATTCTTGACAGTGATGGTGAATTAAGAATATTGTTAGGAAAGACCCTTCATCTGGAACAAATACAGAATCTGACATGTACATATCAGAACACATTTACTTTAAAGCTATTAAACTCCAGTTTATTTCTCAAATAAGCCTAGTGTTATAGACTTTGATTTCAAAAGTAAAATAGCTGAATCAAACACAACCTGAATCAAGAGATTTGGATGAATTCTACCAGGATATCACGAATTCAATTTAAATATTATTCATGACAATATGCTATTCTGTTCATATTGTACTTATGATGTTATCAATATTTTATTGTTATTTTTATTTTTTGAAAAAACTATATATACATATTAAATAATACACATGTGTAAATGTTTGTATATAAATTCTTGGTTTTTACTCAATTATACTATTTATACATTTATCATATTTATATGTTTTAATAATAAAATTACAGCTAAAATCCTTCCAAAAAATATCATTCCAAGGATTTGGTTCTCAGTAACAAAGTTGTTATTATTATTATTATTATTTGTACTGGAAATTTAAACCAGAGGTGCTCTACCACTGAGCCACATCTCCACCCAGCACTTTCTTTTTTCTTTTTCTTTCTTTTTTTTTTTTTTTTTTTTGGAAACAGGGTCTAACTAAGTTGCCTAGGGCCTGGCTAAACTGCTGAGGCTAGCCTTGAACTTGCAATGCTTCTATTTCAGCCTTCCGCACTGCTGGGATTACAGGTATGCATCACCATGCCCATTCCCAATAAGCTAATTCTTGTAAACCTAATTTTATTTACCTGTCACAATGGGATCGCTAATAGATTACGTCCATATTTATGATTAATCTTCAAAAAATATTAAAATACATTAAAATAGAGACTTCTTTACATTTTTCATTCACTGATATATGTTCCTGACTTGCTCCCTGCCAAGCCTTCCCATGCCTCCCAACCACCTTTATTCTTCAAATCTTCAGTTAAGACCCTGAAACGAGGCTTTTCTTCTTTAGTCCTGATCACATTGTATCTTCTAGCTCTCTTATATCTGTATTAAATCCACTACAGAGTGTTACTATAGCAATTACTATATGCATGACAATTACTGAGTTCTTTATGTAAAAACTGTAATTTCAACTATAACAGTTAGTCCTTATATTTCCATAGACTTAGTTATACCAAAAATTAGAAAATAAATATTTTAGAAATGAATAAAAGTTATGAATGAATTGAATAGTCTGCTGAATATAATTATGCCTAAAATAAGCTGAGAACTGTTTATAAGAACAAATTTAACCATCACTTGTTTAGAAACAGATAGGGAACATCAAAAAATAGAAAATAAATTAATTAAAAAATAGGGAAAATCTTTATTATATTTACAAACATATAGAAAACAAAGTGAGTCATCAATAGAAAGAATTCCAGCAAAATAATTGATTTTTCCATTTTGACATAAGAGCAGCTTCCTCCCCATGCCAATTTATAATGAGTTACTAGTTCAAAATTATGGTTTTCTGGGGCTGGAGCGGTGGCTCGGTGATTACGGCGCTTGCCTGGCATGCGTGAGTACACGGGTTCAAACCCCAGCACCCACGTACACAACTCAGTGTAGGAGCAATGAAAGAAACGTGGAAAACTCAATAAAAAAATTTATTCTCTCTGTCTCTCTCTCTCTCTGTCCTTCTTTCTTTAAAAAAAAAAAAATTATGGTTTTCTGAGATGGCATTTGGTCCCACTGATATCTGTCGTAAAAAAATTTACTATGTTTTCAAGTCAGCCATGAATGTGAATATAATTTTAAGGTGGTAAACAGGAATGTTACTATATCTAACACAACTTCCTAAAAGGATGTGAAATCTACCAGCTAATAACTGTATGAGAAAGAACCAACCAGTAGAGTCAGTGACTCAGGCACACTGCAAATAGCATCTGTTAACACTAGTTAATCAGGCATTATTTCCAGTGGAAATTATGTTTTGTTCTCTTACCAAGATGTATTAGACTCAGAAATGGAGGATTCCAGAAGCAGGAAATCAACATGTGTGGGCTGTAGTCTTTAGCCTTTATTCCACCTAAGAATATCACCCTCAAAAAGCAGGAAATTGAAAATGACTAAATTGTCCTTTATTCTTTTACAGAAATCACTTGATATTTTTCTAATAAAAACCTGAGATGTAAATCATTGATACTGATAGCTCTTCAATGCAAAAATCAGCAATCTTATTTTTCACCTGTTTCATTTATGTTCATGATGAATGAAGGCTAAAATGGAAAAGAAAGCAATGACTTCTTGTTTTTAAAGAAAAAAAGCTTCATTCTTTGATTTCCAAATCCTTGACACAGATAACAATAGCAATCTAGGAGGAAGAAAGAAAAGTGTAGAAGAAAATGCTCAGGGTTACATAGATACAGATTCCAGGAGAATGACAATATTAACCTTTATGATATATAAATAGTCATTCTCATCTGCAAAAAGTAGCCATTACTTTCGGCTCTTCATGAAGCAGTTAAGAACAGTGATTCACAGAAAAGAAAAAAAAAATGGATAAAACTATGATTCTCTATTTAGACTATTTTTATTCATGGACCAATCAAAAGGCTGCAGGTTCATATATGCATAACATTTATTCATAATTATAAAAAAGTGATCAAATTTTGTAATAATTTGAAAGCCCCAGTTCACTTAATGTATTCTTTGTGAACTTATCAAACTACTAATGAATAAAATTTTTTTTTCATTGAGGTAAAAAATGTAATTCATTCCAGAGTTAGGATACAGAATAATTTTGTTGTCCAAGTTAATTTAATATCAAACCATAATTTATTTCCCTAAGTTTAGCTCAGTAAAATTACATCATTTAAATTAAAAAGTCATTTATATAAACAAAAATCTGAAAACATACTGAGTATTTTTAGTCTAAGAGTTATGTGCTTCCTTAGTTTAACCACTGGCTTTTATGATCAATATCATTAAAACATGAAAACACTGATTCTTAGAAAAATTAGATTCTATACCCAAGAATGTGCAATTTATTATGAAGTGCGAAGTCTAATACTTGCATATTCATTTTTCTTAAATCACCGTTTCAAAACTTGACCTATAATGTCAGTCCACATAAATGTCAACTCATTGAGAATTGCTCTTTAAAAATGAGTTTTAGTAGCAAGAATACTCATGTCATCCAGAACTTAAATAAACATTAATAGGATTACATTGAGCAGCTTTCTAAATATGCAAATGCTCATGGAATTAATTCTTCAATCTACTCAAAATGTGTCATTAAAACATCAGTAGTTAATATAAGCTGTGATTATGAGATATAACTTGTATTTCTTGTGCATAAAATAATACATACATCTAATGTCATGTCTTAGTCTAAACATTCTACTACCTTGATTAATTTTAAAATTAGGGCTTAGATCTACACAAAGGTGAAATTCAAAATGGTATATTCATATATGTACATAGGATAGTTTGGTTGACTTCATTCTACCTTTCCTTCATTTTTCTTTTGCCCATTTATTAAGTAAACACTTGTTAATTTGTTTATTGTTATACTTTTTGAGTTGTTTATATATTAAGGATATCTACTCATTGTCTGAAGGAGCAGGTAGCAAAGATCTTCTCCTATTCTGTAGGCTTTCTCTTCACTCTCTTGTTTCCTTTTATGTACAGTTTAATTTAAGACCATTCCACCTACTGATTCTTGATTTTAGTTGTTGAGCTTTAGGCATCTTGTAAAGCAAGTTAGAGCCTGTACCAATATGTTGGCATGTTGAACATATGTTTTCTTTTAGCATTTGCAGAGTTTATGTCTAATTCCTAAGTCTTTGATCCACACTAAGTTAACTTTTCTGTAGGGTGAGATATAGGTATCTATATTCTTTCCTCTACATATGGATATATACTTTTCTCAGCACCATTTGTTAAAAGGATTTTTTTTCTCCAACATCTGTTTTTGGCACCATGTTGGGTAACAGATGAGTGTATCTATGTGGATTTGTTTCTCTTCCATTGATCGTCACGAATGTTTTGGTGCCAATGCCATGTTGCTTTGGTTACTGTAGCTCTGTAGTATAGTTTGAGGTTTCATATTGTGATGCCTCCAGTATTGTTCTTCTTGCTAAGGACTGGTTTGGCTATTCTGAGTCCTTTATTTTTCCAAATGAATTTTAAAACTTTTTATTCCAATTTATGTAAAGAATGCCATTGGTATTTATATGGGGATTTCATTGAATCTCTACAACACTTTTGGTAGTATAGCCATTTTGAGTATAACAACTCTGCCTGAGAATGCGGAAAGTCATTCTGTTTTCTAAAGTTGTTTCAATTTCTTTTTTCAGTGTTCTACAGACTTCATTGTACAGGTCTTTCATATCCTTTGTTAGATTCTTCCCCAGTTTTGTTTGTCTATTTTTGAGGTTACCAGGAATGGAATAGATTTCATGATGTCTTTCTTAGCAGATTAATTATGGGATTATAAGAAAGTAAATGATTTGTGTGTGGTGATCTGATATCTTGTTACAATGCTAAATTTACTAATCAGCTCTAGAAGTCTTCTGGAGATTTTAGCAGGTGGGGTTTCTAGATATAGGTGCATGTAATCAGAAATGGAGATACTTTTACTTCTTTCCTTATTTATATTCCTTTAATTTCCCTAACTTGCCTGATTGCTCTGGCTAGAGTTTCAAGGACTATGTTGAATAGGAATGGTGAGAGAAGGGTAGATATCTTCATCTTACTCCTGTTTTAGAGAAAATGCTTTCAGTTTTCCTCTATTAAGTATGTTAGCCTTGGGTTTGTCATATATACCCTATACAATGTTGAGGTAAGTTCCTTTTATCCCCTAGTTTCATTTGTGTTTTAGGAATGAATGGGTGCTGGATTTAGTGAAATGACTTTTCTTTATCAATTGAGATAATCACCTGATTCTTCACCTTAACTCTACTTTTTTGTGAATAACATTTATGAATTTGCATATGTTGGACCAAACTTGCATCTCTGGGATGAAACTCACTTTATCATGGTGCAATATATTCTTAAAGTGTTCTTCAAATTGATTTGACAAATTTTTACTAAAGATTTTACAGTTATGTTCTTCAGGATTTTGATGTCTTTATCTGCTTTGGTAACAGGGTGATATTGACTTCATAGAATGAATTTGGCAGTGCTCACTCTTTTTCTATTCTGTGGAATAATTTAAGAATGATTAGTATTGTTTCTTCTTTGAAAGTCTGGCAGAACTCTGCTGAAAATCTGTCTAGTTCTAGGCTTTTCTTTTCTATAAGGCTTTTAATTGCTACTTCAGTTTTATTGCTCAATATTACTCAGGTTTCTATATCCTCATTGTTCAATTTGGGTAGGTCATATGTCTCTAGGAATTTGTCAATATCTTAGAGATTTTTCTAGTTTATAGAAGTGTAAATTTTCAAAGTAGTTTCTAATAATCCTCTGGATTTGGGAAGTGTCTGTGGTGATATCTTCTTTTTCATCTCTAATTTTGTTAATCTGGTGTTTGCATCTCTTTCTTTCCATTAGTTTAGTGAATAGTTTAATGATCTTATTTATCTTTTCAAAGAACCAATGCTTTATTTCTTTGATCTTTAGCATTAGGATTCATCTCTAGTCTTAATTATTTTTTGTCTTCTACTCATTTTGGTACTAGCTTAGTCTTCTTTTTCTAGGATCTCAATGAATAATATTAGGTTATTATTTGGTACAATTCAATTTTTTTGATGTAGGAACTGAGCACTATACATTTATTCTTAGAATTGCTTTTGTACTGTCCCAGAGATTTTGATATATTGTATCTCTATTTTCATTTGTTTCTAAGACTTTTTATTTATACCTTGATTTATTCTTCAGTTCATTTTTCATTCAAAGTGTATCATTTATTCTCCAGATGCTAAAATGTTTTCTGTTTTTTTTCTTGTTGATTTATGATTTCATTCCTTTATGATTGGACAGTATTTTAGGAATTGTCTCTAGACAACAAATTTTTATATTTGTTAAGATTTACTTTCTGACCTAAAATATCACCCATTTTAGGAAAAATCCATGTGCTGCTGAGAAAAAAGTGGATTCAGTTGTTAATGAACAAAATTTTCTATGAATATTGGTTATGCCCATTTAAATAATAGTATTTTTTAGTTCTGAAGAGACTTTACATAGTTTATATCTGGATGACCTACACAATGGTCAGAGTTGTGTTGTAAAACCACCCAGTTTTATTATTGGTGTATTTGATTATTATTGGTGTATTTGATACTTTATATTGAGAAGGAATTCCTTTACGTACATTGATGTTTTGGACATAAATATTTGCAGTCATTATATCTTATTGTTGGATGATTGCCTTAGCTATTATGAGGTAATCTTTGTGTCTTCTGATTAATATTCTCTTGAACTCTACTTTATCTAAATTGAGAGTAGCTGCCGCAGCTTGCTTTGGGTTTCTCTTTATAAGGTATATCTTGTTCTGTCCTTTCCCCTTAAATCCATAGATGTCTTCACCTGTAGGATGAATCTCTTGTAAACAACATATGATTGGGTCCTGTTTTTTTTTTTTTTGTTGTTGTTGTTGTTGTTCAATCTGCAAATCTTTGCATTTTGATTGAAGAGCTTAGACCTTTCACATTTAATATTATTACAGAAAGATGACTTTTATTTCCTGCCATTTGAATTTATTTCTAATGCTTAATTTTGTGTTGATTCTCTTTTCAATTAACTATTCTGTTAATGCAGTTCAACTAGATGTTAATTTTTATTTTTATATTTCTTTTCTTCTACATTAAGTAATTCATTTGGCATGTTTCGTAATGCAGGGTTAATGATTTTGAATTCCTTTAGATTCTGCTTATCATGAAAGTTTTTGTTTCATCTTCACTTGTAAAGGATAGTTTTGCTTGATGTAGTGATTTTGGTTGGCACTCATTATCTTTCAGAGCTGGGTATATTTATCTTGTCTGTTTGGTGTTCTTTATGTCTTGCATTTGGATTTCCATCTCTTCCTAATATTTGGAAAACTTTCTGGTATCATTTCATTAAAGAGTGTGCATTCCTTTAATTTGCTTTTCAGGGCTTTCATCTATATCAATCATTCTTAGTTTTGTTTTCTTAATGTTATCACTGACTTGTTGAATATTCTGGGTATGATCTCTAAATATATTTTTGTTCCTTAGATATTTTCAGCTCATTGACCATTTTAACTATGAAAATTCCGAATTCTTTCTTCGACATTTCCTCCACTGTGATGTCGATGGGATCATTTGTTGAAGTGTTGCAGGCTATTTGAAGTGATTTATTTCCTTACATTTTCATACTGTTTGTGTATCTCCTTGTCTGCTGGGATGGTTTTTGCTTTTACTTTTATGCAAGGAACTATTTAGCAAGATTTTTCTCTTAAGAGAGCACCAGGCTGGTGTCATCTGCTGTTCTCCATATCAGCACCACTTTGAGAAAAGATATTTAGCCCTATTTACAATAATTACGTCAGTACAAAAATCTTGTAATAATCAGGCTTAGGGAAAAACAAAGACTTGTTGGTAATATTCTTCACAGTAATGCTCTGGAACTGACTGATAGATACATTATTTATTAAAGAGACCAAAGGGTCTTTGTAGTGTCATACACTCAGCTGTCTGATTCTGAGTTCTCACTGCCCACGGTAGTGAATTTGGAGCACCAGCTCGCATCACATCTTTGCCTGATCTCTTTGGAAGCTGTGTTGAGCACTGGAGCAGAAACAAGCAGTCACCTGGAGGGATTCACTCTCAAGTCTACCCTAGTCCACAGTGAGGGGGAGGGGATTTCAGCAGCTTTCAGCTATCAGTGATCCCTGTACAAATGCCTTCTGGATAGATTGAGACATTCCTCTACTTTTATTTGTTGCTATCTGCTGATTTAATTTCTTCTAGGAAGCCTGGTTAGCTGTGGTCTCCACAAAATGGTGTCATGGCCAGCACAGTTTTCAGTCCACAATTTGGGTTAAACTTTTTTTTGCTTTCACCGACTGCTAATCTCCTTGTGTTTTAATTTGGTTTGCTTTGCTTTACAGCTGCTCTTAAGGCAGTAAGCTTGTGTGTTTTTCCTCTTCCTTTTTCTCTCTGTTACCTCTTCCCCCTGACTCCTCCCCGGTCCAGGTTTGGGAATAAAAAATTTTGTTATTATATTCTACTTCAATAACCAAACTTTAAATTCTTCCAAATTTCAAGTTTCCAGGATTAAGTTTTAGAACATTTTCTCTGTCACCCTCCTATCTGATCAGCTCTTTTTTCACTGCTTCCTTTCAGGACTGTGGAAGGATTGGGGATGCTCCAAGGACTCCATTATCTTCTCTTCAGCCTTCCATTTGATTTAATTTACATCTTTAAATGAGAACCAAGTAAATGGGTGAAATTTAAGAAAATAAGACTCTGATCCAAGTAAAGGCATTCTTGAGATTGAAATGTGAGGTTCTTTCTAGAATCCTTAAAAAAGATTTAGGACCTGAGCAAGTTTTTTTTTTTTTAATTATTATTATTTTTTACTTTTGGTAATTTTTTTAGCATAAACTGCTAAAGAGTATTAGAAAGAAATGATACCCTTTAGTTTTTAATGTGAACCTGGTAATTGATTAATACTATAATTACACTTCAGGTTTAAATATGAAAAATTATTTTCACTGCTTGGACATTGCTGAGTAAGTGACTTTTATATACATCATAATACCATTTTTCTTCTTACTAATATCCAAAAACAGGAAAAAGAAAATTTGAAATTTTCAATCTTGATAATATTTTCATTTTTCTCTATCTTCTTAGCATCCATGTGAGCTTTTGTAATCATAAGCCTCTAACAAGTTATTTATAAATGCACATCTGCCACTGGAGGACACTATTGACATTGTATAAAATGGCTAATGACTAATTACAATACTCAGTACTAAGCATCACTGGTAAAGAATATCTATGATTACTACAAACAAATGTATACATAACTACTTGCAAAAATGAAGATATGTAGAGGATAAATGTTAATATTTAAACTTCTATCCTTAACTCGAATTCAGATTTAAAATTTTTAACAATTCCAAGTTCTGAGTGCTTAGTCAATAGTTTGCTTCTAATTCACGTAGTAGATATGACAGTGCAGTCCACACTTTAACAATATACTTTAGTGTTTGTAGTCTGGTTGTCTTGGGAGTGGTACAATACTGAAATGAACTTCATATTCTCTGTGGCTTGAAAAGGGCATTTTAGAGAGGGTAAAGATTTTTGCTTTTCTGTAATACATATGTAGGTTAAAACTCTGGTCCCACAAAGCTACTTCTACACTCTGGGGCAAGGTAATTAGCAGTTAGAAGCCTGTAAGCCTGTAATATGCTGTACACGAAGAAGAACCAGTGCCTATTATGGCACCCAGCTTTACATCCTCAAAAATGGGTGACAAAATCCAGAGCTCAAATACCTTTTTCTTTTTCAATTTTTTTTTATAGAAAGAGGGACTGTTAGAGAGAGAGAGAGAGAGAGAGAGAGAGAATCAATTTTTTTATTGATTTTTTCATGTGACCTTTCCTGCTCTGAGACTTTGCTGTGCATGTGATGCTGGGGTTTGAACTCCTGTTATCGTGCATGCCAGGCAAGTGCTGTAACCACTGAGCAACAGCTCAAGCCATGAAATATCTTTTGAATATATCTTAGAATAAGAAAATCCACACATTCTCTGGAGAATTACACTGAGGATTTTTCAGAAATCAACTGTGATAAAGACTGCAATATATGGATGGCAATTGAAAGCAAACACCCGTTATGCTTTTTCGTTCTGTGCTTCATTCTCTGCTCATAAATACTCTTAAGATACCTAGATGGCTTGCCTCTACTCACGTCTCTCAAGATTACCATCTATTTAAATTATCTGTTTGTGGTCTTTGGTCATTACTTTTGATTCAAATGATTGTGCCTAAAGAATTGGAACATGATGTTTAAAAATATGACATTTGGAATCTGGCAGATCAACCTTATTCAAATGCATAACATTTTGATTTTGATACCTTTTCCTTGGAAAATCTTGGCATGGTGAAGAGTATTAGTTAACATTTTAAATAGTTTGGTTACATAAAATTCTTGCTACATAACTTATCCATACATAACTCTAAATCACTTTCCTTTTCTCTTCAGTTCTTTCACTTAGAACACTTCTGCTTCCAAGCATCAGATACTGCTTTAAATTCAGCTTTAAAGTTGACAAAAACTTATTACCAAAATGAATAAAAATCCAATGGATGATCAGGGCTTAAGTTCACCTATTTATTTCCCAGCTCAACAGCTTCACTTTAGATTCTTTTTAGAAACTCCAACCATGTATTAAAGAGATGTCTGTCTAGAATTTCTCAAGACTGCATTCTCTTAAATTCAAATTCATCAAAGGGGGAGGAAGGAGAGAGAGAAATTAAAGTTCTGTCACTTTAATATCTAATTAATTTATAACAGGAAATGGAACATTAGATTTGGCCAATCAGTCACATTTCTGAATATAGATGTGAAGGTCAATCTCAAACTATGTGGTTGAAAAATATGAGTTACTGTTGTTACTAAGAGATGAACGGTATTTAAATATCATCTCAGCTCAATACCTGACGACTCAAAAATTTTGGAAAAACGTGTTTTCTCATATATGACTTTTAAAAATATGTCCAAGATTATAACTATATTTAACTCCTCCTAAAAATCAGGAAAGATTGATCTGTTATTATGTTGTATTTCATGCCCAGGATTGCTGGTTAATGGGACGAACTTTTTTGGAAATTTAATGGTAACTCACTATTATTCTTTAAAATTGTGGCACTTGGAACTTTGTTCAGATACATGACATTGAGATTTTGAGACTTGTTTTTTAGATAAAATCTTGGTGTGATCACCTATCATTTCATGTTAAGTCTGACCAAGTTTAAGAGGTTAAATATGGACCTATGGAAAAAACACAGGGCAAAAATAATAAAACACCCATTTAAAAATACACAATGTCCACTAGTTCATAACAGATTTCAGAACCCATCAAGATGAAACAAAAAGATATTACTAGGCTGTCTGTTTTCTTTTCTTTTTCATTGTTTCAAATATGACACTTTATGTTGTTCTAGAGAAGTATGATTGGATTATTGATCCTTACTCTTGCTGATTCTTAATTCCTTGGGACATTTCGAATAGTTGCATTTATCTGCATGCAATTATTTTTACTCTTCCATAGGCTATTTCTTATTTGTTCACAATTTAAAGTACGAGGATTATTTCAGGAATTGATCAATGACATAATCTAATAGCCAAGATTTAGCTGTCCCTGGCTGTAGAACCCACAGAAAAACTGAATAGTCTTATTTCTATCCATTTCCAATCTATTCCAAAGGAGATTTTAACTATAATTTTTAATCTAGGATAAGGCATGCTAAATTACTTTTCTATATACATTAAATTGTTGTCTTTTTCCAAGTCCTGTGTATTTCACTTTCCTGAATTTGTTTGTGTTATATTCTGTGTTTGGAGAAAATTTCAAATAAGTACCATTTATTTGTTCTTGTCTTTACATGGTACTGAGGTTACATTGTGAAAATAATGCTGTTTTATTTTAAATAGTGGCATTTGTCAGGCACAGAAGGTTTATTGGGCATTCATGAAAGATCTGTGGGGCCAGGCTTCTCCTACAGTTCCCAAATATACCTTACTAATTCTCAGGATTTCTCATCCTTGACATCTTGTACCTTATTTTCTTTATTTTTCATGCTTAATAATCCCCATGTAGAAACATTTCCACTGAAAAAGGTGTCTTTTTCACTTTATGACCTCAGTATTTGGTTATTCAGAATGATTATTTTACACTAAGAAGCTGATGAAAGATGTGAGAAGTATCTAGCAAACTCAAACAGTGAGAAAATATCCTACCAAATTCCCTGCTTGGAGTCTGAGCTGTCACATCTATGTCCCAGGGTGGAGCAGTCCACAGCTTATACATGTGGAAAAGGATGCCTTATAAGCTCTGCTCTATAAAGTCGTCACTGCTTTATCCAGACAGGGAGGAATCAATATGGCAGAATATCACTTTAATTTCAATAACCTCATTTCAAATATTGCTCAGTGCAACCAGGTAGTATAATAGCTACATTGAAATCATGAAGAAAACTGATGTGACAGACTGTATGGGTCACAGTGCACTGAACTAAACCAAATCAAAAAAATTCATAATATTTGACTTATTCCAAGTGCAAGATTAAAGTTGACACGGGATGGAGATGAAGAGGAAGAAGGTCTATGTGGCTGATGGAGCAGTAGACAAAGAAAACATGAACTTCTGTAACAGTAGAAAGAGCCTGGCAGGCAAAATTTTCTAGCTTTGGTAGAAACTGAATATGTTCTCAGTTGATTCATTTGTTACTTACTGGTGAGAATTTCTGAAAGTGAGACAGCTAGCATTCATATTCTGTCTCCTTTTCTCCTCTTTCTTCGGTGCATATATTGATGACATTTCCCAGGCTTCCTTGAATGTGATCATGTCCCTTAGACACAGGCAATAAAAAGTGAAAGTGTTCTTCCTCTTCAATCTCATTAAATAAATCTTTCATAATAAATCCCCTGTAAACTCACTTCACCATTTCTATTAAATTGGTAAAGAAAACTATGACAACCTGGAAAGTCATGTGTTGAAGACGACAAATGTCTTCATCCCGGATGTCCAAATGTGTATATTTCACTCATTTTTTTTGAAAGAGAAAATCAATTTTATTTAGTTTTTCATGCGGCTTTCTTTGCTCCAACACTTAGTTGTGCATGTGGTGCTAAGTTTGAACCCGTGTACTTGCACATGCCAGGCAAGTGCCAAAACCCCTGAGCCACCGCTCCATTCTCAAGTACCTAGAAAACTTTGATTCTCACATTCTTTAAGCTACCTAACATTTCTTTTTTTTTTTATTAGGTGTATATAGAGATACAATTGAGGGGGAAACATTAGCAAACCATCAATAACCAATGTATATATACTTAGTTACCCAGGGGTAATGCCAAATCATTAATGCCCAGCTTGGGTTTCCCTGTTGCTGTTTCCCCCAGAAGAATTTCTGCGTTAAATGGGTATCTCATGGAGAAATGACATCTGCTTCTGAGATGGTTCACCCATATTCCCACTCTCCAGTCTCCTAGGAGTTCTTCATATACCCTCCTGCCTCCCCTTCCCCCTCCCTAAGCCTCCAAGTAACCTAGGGAGCCATCCCCCTATTGAGTTGAGAATCATACAATTTGAGGTTATTCTTCACTTGGACATCTAACCTACTGCTTCCCCATGTATTCTAGCTTCCACAGATGAGAGATACCATTTGGCCCTTCAGTCTCTGAGACTGGGATACTTCACTGAGCATAATTCTTTCCATCTCCATCCATTTGGCTGAAAACGCCAAATATCATCTTCTCTAATGGCCAAGTAGAATTTCATTGCATATAAATACAAAAGTATTTGTATCCACTCATCGAGTGAGGCACATCTGGGTTGGTTCCATAATCTAGCTATAGTAAATTGAGCTGCTATGAACATTAATGTAGCCATATCACTGTAATATGCTGATTCTAACTCTTTTGGGAAAACACCCAGGAGTGGGATAGCTGGGTCATAAGGTGGTTCCATCCTTAATTTCTTGAGGATTCTCCACACTGCTTTCCATAGTGGCTGAACTAATTTGCAGTCCCACCAGCAATGTAACAGTGTTCCTCTTTTCCCACAGCCCCTCCAGCATCTGTCATTGTTAGAATTTTTCATTTTTGCCACTTTAACAGGAGTGAGGTGCTATCTCATTGAAGTTTTGATGTGTATTTCCCTCATAGCTAATGATGTAGAGCATTTTCTCATATATTTATGGGCTTTCTGGACTTCCACTGGAGAGAATTTCTTTTAAATTCCTTAGCCCATTTATTGATTGGATTATTTGTGAGTTTGGAATTTAGTTTCTTTAGTTTCTTGTATATTCTGGATATTAGCCCTCTGTCCAAGGAGTAGCAGGCAAAGGGTTTATCCCATCTGTAGGTTCTCTCTTGATGCTCTTGACTAGATCTTTAGCTGTGCAAAAAAATTTTGGTTTAATTGCATCCCATTCATTTATTCCTGATTTTACAGCTTGAGCCATGGGAGTTTTGTTAAGGAAGAAGCTGCTGACTCCTATGTGCTGTAGTGTTGACCCTACTTCTTTTTCTATTAAGTTTAAAGTTGTTGGCTTAATATCCAGGTCTTTGATCCATTTTGATTTAATTTTTGTGCAGGGTGAAAGATAAGGATCCAGCTTCAGTTGTCTACATATAGCTGTCCAGTTTGTCCAACACCGTTTGTTGAACAGGCTATCTTTCTTCCACACTATGCTTTTGCCCCCTTTATCAAATATTAAATAGTTAAATACATAGGTTTTTTTTTTT
>PVKS010038078.1:0-18184 GCA_004027875.1 Aplodontia rufa
AAAAAAAAAAACAGAAAAGAAAAAAGAAATGGAGACTCCTGAGCTTTGCCCTAGAGCTTCCAAAGTCAACACCCTCTGGGGGTGGGACCCAGAGAACCCACATTTTTGTGATTCTTTTCTTTTTTATTTACAATGCTGGGGATTGAGCCCAAGGCCTGTGCTTGCTAGGCACATGATTTATCACTGAACTTCATCCTCACCCCTGGTGATGGTTGTGTGCAAAAGTTTTAGATCCGAAGAGCAAAATCTTTCCCCAAAATCACCCTGACGCTTTCAGAGCAGGTGACCAGAAGGCAGCCCTGGAAGATCTAGCTTTTTCCCCACCTGCCTTATATCCTCTCAATTTTTCAGCAGAGACTAGGTGAGAAAGGCAGCAATGGGGTCTAATGCTCTCTGAAAATATATGTCTTGGCTCTGCTCCAAGCATCTTGATATTTATGCTGCAGCCAGAGGGTCGTTATCCTTTGGCAATGCTCCATTGTAAGGCCATTAGCTCGTAATTAGTGCCAGCTTGTTGGTTTATGCGTCCCAGTTGAACTACTGCAGAGGCTCCTCTGCTCACTCGCTGTGGGTTTCTCTTCTCTGGCAAGTCCATGATGCATTGATCCCTGTCTGCTGGGGCCAGGAGTTGGACACTGGAGTGGCTGCCATTTAATACCAAACAGTCCTAGTTCCCAAGCAGAGTCTCTGGACCCTGGAAGAACAGAGGGGTATGTTTGCAGGGTTTCATTTGAAAAAACAAAACAAAACAAAACTAAGAGAGAAAGTCCTTGGTAATACAACCTTAATAGCTTATCAGAAAATATTTTTAAAAACAAGGTGTGTTAAGTTGGGGCTTCATTGGCCAGACTGCTCCCAGTGTTCAGTCTGGGGTCCCTGGGAAGGTTTTGGGTAAGGATGTAAATGGCTCACCTCTGGTGACCCTAAGAAACTTCTTTTTGTGGGTGATGTATCTGCCTGGTCACCACTCATCGGTGGGAAAAGAAGTCAATATTAGTCTTGGCATTCATCACATTGCTGGGTAAGGAGCACTTCAAAAAGATCCCTAGATTAAGCTTTGGAAAAGAACTAGCAGCATTTTGCTCCTTCCTATGGTCCACAGCACATTCTGCTTAAGAAAAATCCGAGAAGCACTTTTATGAGATACGGTTATCGGCCTTTAATTTTCATCCTGGTTTAGATAACTCACGGTTGCCGGCTACATGCTGAGAAACGGATCCAGAGCACACACTGATGGTGGGAATTTCTAGCATAATTCCAAGTCATAAATAATTATTTAAGCTCCAAGAAAGCTGGAGGGCTCATTTGAAGTTACCTCTCCAGAATCAGTGTGTTTCCTATTACACTTGACATCTATCTGTCCAATGATCCTTTGATTTTCCAGCCGTTCGACTAAATCTTTGTATAATTCTTTACCCCATCATCTCCTGCCCATCTCCTCTTTTTCCTTAGGAAAACACTTTTTTAAAAATGTTAACCAGGCCCCTTGGATTGTTTCCAGAAGAATAATGTCACATTGAAGAATTCGCAAAGTCAACTCCTAAAACCAGTGTGTCAAGAGGCACTCTTATCAGTCTTGCCCTAAGGACATTTCCTAGCTAGCAAGATAGGAGATTTTCCTAGACTTCCTCCATCCCTTTAGCTCTCCTATCCAGTCTAGTCTAGAATGGGAATGAAATCTTATTTTCAAAATAGAGATTTAGGTCAAGGTGTCGAAGAAAGGTAGGGCAAATTCCTTTTCAAGCAGCAGAAGAACAGATCAAAACTGCAGGGCTGGCACGGTGGATCAGTGGCTATGGCGCTTGTCCAGCATACACAAGTACAGGAGTTCAAACCCCAGCACCACATACACAAGAAAGTCTCGGAACAACAAAACAAAATACTCGTGAAAAAATAAATAAAATTGATTCTTTCTATCTAAAAAACAAAACAAACCAAAAAACCTATATTGTTAAGTCTATCAGTCCCTCGTCTTTAGAAAAAGCATCCCTCCCGACACGCTGTGCAATCCAGGATAGAGGAATCTTCTAATTGCTTTAAACATGTATTTGAGAGGTGTGAGAGTTACCAGTATTACTTCTAGTCAGAGCTGGGCAAATCATTGAGATGCCTTGATGCTCTGACCAGGACGTGGGGACACAGGTTTCTATTGTGTTCCCCCCTCCACCACATCATCAGGGCACACACAAAAAAGGCATGAACTGCAGGGCATGGTGGTGCACACCTGTAATCCCAGGGGCTCAGGAGGCTGAGGCAGGAGGACCGCAAGTTCAAAGCCAGCCTCAGCAACTTAGCAAGGCTCTAAACAACTTAGTAAGACCCCAACTCAAAATAAAGTAAAGCAAAATAAAATAAAATAAAAAAGGGTTGGAGATCTGGCTCAGTGATTAAGCACTCCTGGGTTCAATCCCAACCCCACCAAAAAAAAAAAAAAAAAAAAAAGGCATGAACCAAAAATGAGTAGCTTATCTCCCAGCCCAGGGGTAAGAAAACTATAGCCCATTGGTCAAATTCCCCCAGCTGACTGTTTGAATATGGCCTAAAAGCTAAGATTGGACTTTACTTTTTTTTAAGAGAGAGGGACAGTGAGAGAGAAAAAGAGAGAGAATCATCTTATTTAGCTTCATTGCTCCGACACTTTGTTGTGTACGTGGTGCTGGAGTTCAAACCCATGTCCTCTCACATGCCAGGCAAGGGCTGTAACCACCGAGCCACTGCTCCAGCCCCAACTTTACATTTTTTAATGATTGAAAAAGTCCAAATAAAAATAATTTTTTGTGACATGTGAAAGTGATGTAAAATTTCAACTTTCAGAATTTATAAAGTTTTATTGAAACAAATTTATGCCATTTGTTTACAGATGGCCTTTGGCTATTTTTGCACTACACGAGAGAGAGGAGTTGGTGCAGCAGGTGAAATACAGTGGCAAAGCCTAAAATATTTACACCCTGACCCTTGACAGAAATAGCTTGCCCGTGACCCCCATCACAGGGTGCTGGACAGTGTTTTGGGGCATTGAATAGGCATGTAACTGACTATAGATGACTCTCTAGTTGCCACTGCTCTTTGAGTGAACATTACCTATCCCAATATAGATATTTCTATTTTTCCACCCTGGGGATTCAAATAACGGGTCCCCTGCACCTCAGAGTGTAGCTATGCTTCTGTGGGCCAGCAGGGGGCTCTCCGCAGAGGTTTAAATTTCATGGGGAGTAGGGCCCAGAGAGCCTGGGCTGGAGAACAGATCTGGTCTGGGGGAGCAGCACTCACATGTCCTGAGCTCAGTTCCCTAGTCAAGTCCTGAGATTTTTTTTTCTTTTTCTAATCCCAAAGGAAAAGGGGGCTTCAAGTACAAACCTAAAGAGCCCCTTTATCCAGAGTCTCTGTGAAACTGGCCTTGGTTACCTGGAGTCAAAGCATAATACAAAGTAGAAGGGACAGACTGCTTTGCCCAGAGTAGTTCTGGGGTACTCGGGTCTTCAGGAGATGGGGTGGGCAGCTTCAGAAGTGTCCTGAGGCAGTCACTGTGGCAGGACACTGGGCACACTCTAGTGGTAAGGCAGTGTTAAGATGCTTTGTAAAGGGACTGGAGCAGTGGCTCAGCAGTTATGGTGCTTGCCTAGCATGCATGAGGACACAGGTTCAAACTCCAGCACCACATACACAGCGAAGTATTGGAGCAACAAAGGCCTCATGAAAAACTAAATAAAATTGATTCTCTCTTAAAAAAAAAAAAAAAAGGAAAAAAGAGGCTTTGTAAGCAATGGATGCTGGCCAGGGCCTCCAGTGGAGGGGCAGAGCCTGGGGGAAACCACTGTGGACTCTGTGTTGTTTGTGAGCACCTGTAATCTAACCTGTGGAGCCCCTCTATCAGCAAATGAGTGAGACACTGAATGGGGTGGGTACTGAAGTAGGAAAAGGACATGCCAGATGTTAAGTTTGACCACCAGCTAGGCACTGGCAGAGCCAGACTACCTAGGTTCCATTCCTAACTTCCCCATTTATTAGCTATGTGCCCTTGGTCACATCTTTCCAGCTCTCTGTGCCTCATCTATAAAATAGTTATAATAATGGTATCCATTGAGGGTCAAATGAAACACTGCAAAGAAAAGGCTTAGAATCATCCAAGTGCTACTATAATTGTTTGCCATTATAATTATGTTTCCAAATGCATCCACCACCTTAGGAGACTTGGAAAGAGCAGGGAGCTAACATTTTGCTGGGGAATGAAGACATAATTGTGATAAAGGTGTACGGATGCTCCACAGGAAAAAAAGCAGCGGTCACCCCTGATGAGGGGGCTCTGCTTCACAGGGGCAAAATAATTTGCTCTGTGGGTTAAATGTGAGCAGATCTATGGATAAGAGTGTGGGGAAAACACGTTGGGTGGGGGCACTGTTTGCACAACTGCATGCACAGCACTACTAAAATGCAAACGTTCATCTGTACTGGGCACCAGTGAGTAATTCAGAGCAGAAGAGTAGATGAGGGTGAGAGTGGCAGGAGACCCCCCTGGAATGCTGGGAGGTCATAGCTAGTAGTGGCCAAATGACAGACAGATCAAGGACAGGTTGTTTTGGACCCAGTGTTTAAACAGTCATTGAGGTAGCCTTGTTTTTCCTCCTAGAGGAAGTCCCATCAATAACAACCACTCAAATGGAACTCTTTTGGGGAGCGGGGTACCAGGGGTTGAACCCAGGGGGGGTTAACCACTGAGCCACTTCCCCGGACTTTTTTATTTTTTAACTTTGAGACAAGGTCTCACTAAGTTGCTTAGGACCTTGCTAAGTTGCAGTCCTCCCGCCTCAGCCTCCCAAGCCACTGGTATTACAGGTGTGCACAACTGTGCCAGGCTCAAATAGACCTTTTCATTCCACCAGTATCCAGCCTGCAATAGCAAAAGCCAAATGCCATTGGCCAGATCCACAGGAGAAGCATGGACGGGGCAAAGTCATGACCATGAAGAACCTGCAGCTACACAACAAAAGAAACAGGAAAATAAATGAAGAAAAAGGATGGTGGTGGAGGGAGCCATAAGGCTCTCCAGAGGAACAGGAAAGCCAAAGTCAGCCAGCACGGAGAGGGATCTGAAGGCTCAGAGGGACAAAGCAGGTTTGAAAAAACAAAAATAAGAGGGGGGCAGGCGAAGGGTAAACCATGGGAATGCAATGAGAATGTGTTTGTAAGAAACTGAGATGCAATGTCTGTGGACATTTTGTTGGTTTGGTGGCAGGCAAAGAATTGTAAATATGCGTGGTAGGCAAATACCTCATACAATAAAATATCTTGTGAGAACGAATGTGAAGGCATGAGAGAAATCAAGCACAGTCTATCGGCAGCGGTCCTGCCCGTGGGAGAAAGGCCAAGTGTATATTCAAGGTAGCTGTTGCCAGAGTCTCCAGGCCCCTGGGACATATTTGAGATCGGAGCCAGATGGGTTATGTGCATCTAAACCTGGCACAAGTAGCTTTTGATCCTGCTTCCCATCCAAAGTAGGGAGGCACGGCTGCCCTCCTCCCTGCAGAGGCAGTCCGTGATGGGCCAGGCAGGCTGGGATTTCACTTCGGGCTATCTGTACCATTGGCTCTAGAGTGCCACAGTGCACCTGGCCAAGTGAGTCAAAGGCAGTCCAGCACCCTTCAGCAGGGAGACTGGCTCAGTGGGAAACCCTCATCTCCATGTAAACCCGTCAGAGATAAATCTAATCACAGAGCTGTGCAGATTAAAATGTTGGGTACCGCAACACTCATGAGCCTGCTCTTTTGTTGGCCTTGACACCAAGTCCTCCCCATTCCAGTCCTCCCAAATTACCCAAGTGGCCATCCTTGTGCACTCACGAGGCAGGTCTGGGACCAGCTAAGCCACGGATCGCTGATCCACTCAACTAGTCTTTCCATCTTTCTTGTTCGAGTCCCCAGACCTTGAAAGAACACTTTCCATGGTTCCTGGGGTTGTGACATCCTCATTGTCACCACTTTTGCCAAGTGAGTCTTCCCGGGCTGGCCTGGGAAAGCACTTCTGTTGTTCCTCGAGCTGCCAGCTCGTTTGACAGGCTTGGATCTAGTCTGGCTGCTCCAGCATCACCTAATCTCCGCCTCTGCCCCCCAATCCCTGTTCCTCCTCCTCCTATTCCCCTGCCCCAAGGCTACAGCTTATTCCTTTTGGAGATGAACTCATTGTTGACTTTAACTCACTTCGATGTTTCCCAGGGAGGCATGCTGGCGGGCGGCCCACCCAGCTCCTTGAAGAAGACAGCCAGGCCAAGGCCCCAACTGGGTGCCAGGGGCCTTGGGACTGCCAAAATGTCTCCCATTTTGTGGACAGGCCTGGCCCAACCTGAAGACACTCAAGTATTTAATCAGCAGCCCATGGTACATATTGGGTAGCAAGGGAGCCCTCAGAAGCCAGCCCTTTCGGAAGACAAAACTCAGCCAGAGCAAGTACCGGCCTTCTCCATGGACCAGGCTGATGCTCAACAGATGGAAAAAGTGCATCCCAATGATAATAATGTCAATAATCAAAGATTGGCAGCAGCTAGGAGCTGGCCTGAGGAGCCCTTGGGGGCTGGACTCTGCCCTCTTTTCCACATCAGCGTGAGTCCAGCCAGGAATCCATCTCACCCACCTCCCTGCACCAAGCCCCGGGAGAGCGAACAGAGGAGGGAGGAACCATTTTTTACATACTTTCTCTTTCAAAATGTAGCCTTGTTTCGCAATATCCTACTTAAGTTCTGGAAGGCTCTGGGGCATAACCCAAGCCACCTTCTCCAGCTACTGGCTGGAGTCTCTTACTGTGGTGACCACCAACCTGGTAGGCCACAGGTGCCAGAGAAAAGAGGAGGTTCAGATTGACTAGAGCTCCCCATCAGTGCCAGCTTATCCAAGGGTCTGTTTAGTGCAGGTCACTGACCCAGTGCTGAAGGAGCCTCACAGAGCCTCCAGCCAAGATGATATTTTTCATTTCATTCTTTTCTTTTTTATTTTTCATACTCTGTTGACTCTTTCCCTTGGGAGAGCCAGCAAGTAGGCCACAGCAGAGCAGGTGCAGCCAGCTCGGGTGTGCTTGTGTCTCAGCATCCCCGGAGGCATTTAATCTTCAGGTCTCCTCTGCTCCCCTACAACTAGGCTTTTGTTCTGGCTCACTTTGACTAGCAGCAGTAGACAGTCCTTCAAGGTGGAACCTGTTCTCTGTGAGTTTTCTCCTTTCTTAGCACCATTCACTGAAGTTTCTACTTGTTGGCCATTTAAATCTCATCAGGATCATAGTTGGAGAGATCAGAGGCAAAAAGCCAGCACCTGGGGCCCTGGCCCTGCATCAGGGGCTTATAATAGGGCCCAAGAAGCTAACCCTTTCCCTAAATTCCCTCAGTCCTTCTAAACCAACCGAAATAAACCAAAGAGAAAAACAACCCTCAGTTAAAAAAGTCTAGAAAACACAACCTCATCACCCAAAATAATGAAATGGAAAACAAAACCATCCTCTGGAGACCTCTGGAGAGTTGGTCTAAAACATAGCAGAGCTGAAACTGGGTAAGGTGTCCAGAAATGTATTAGTCCAGGCAAGTCTGTGACCCTGTGGAAGAATTTTCCAAATTAACAATGTGGGCAAATGACAACTAAAGACAATCATGTACCCTGGGTGTAGGGTCGGGCAAACCTGAATCTTGACATAGACTCCCTCTCTCCAGCACTTGATCATAACACAAAATGTGATTTCTGGACCAATTCTGGTTGCTTTCAGCCCTTATGGTCTCTGCCTCAAGTGGGATGGTTCTAGGGGCTGCGAGAGGGTACCTGTCCCTCACTTTGAAACCCACACCCACATACAGCTCAAAAAACAATAGCGTGAACCAGGCACACTGGTGCATGCCTGTAATCCCTGCAGCTCGGGAGATTGAGTCAAGAGGATTACAGGTTCAAAGCCAGCCTCAGCAACTTAGCGAGACCCTGTCTCACAATTTAAAAAAATAAATAAAGAGGACTGAGGATACTGCTCAGTAGTTAAGTGCCCCTGGGTTCAATCCCTGGTACCAAAACAAAACAAAAGAGTGAGACATACAAGTATGTCCAGGGGTGAATCATATTCAGGGATATACTACTTTCATAACTGGAAGCTTTCTGGGTACCAGTATGAAAACACACTCCAGCTAGTAATTCTACAGATGTGGAAGCTGAGCTGTGGACTGTGCATCAGCAATCTCAGGACATTCTGGAACCACACACTCCTTCCCTACCATCTAGAGCCACCTAGAGCTTCAGGAGCCACTTCAGGGAGTTCAAGAGGTGATCAGCTCAGAGAAACGCCAAAGTGACATGAGCAATCAGGAGGCCTCAGCTCATTCCTGGACATTGCTAGGCTTCTGGATTCTTGTCTGGATGTTGCTTTAAAAGAAAGCTTATGGCAGCACTTCTCAATGTTGAATACATGCATGAATTACATGGGGGTCTTGTCGTAAGGCAGATTCAGATATTTTTATATCAGGTGAGACCTGGAATTCTGCATTTTTAGCATTCTCCAGATGAGGCCAAGATTGCTGGTCCATGGCCACACTTGGAGTGGCCTAAGGACCTGGAAAATCTGAACAAATCAGAACCAGAGGCAGCCAAGACATACAGGGACTAAAGATTGATACTAGGAGAAAGAAACAATGATAAACACAAATGGCAGTGACTGCAACAGTAACAGAGAAAGATGCGGTGACAAAAGGGACATGCAGAAGAAGACGCAGAAGCAGAGGGGTAATGAACGTGACAGAAAAAAACAGAGATGGAAGACTGAATGGGACCAGGAGATTGGCAAAGACAGAGCCAAGGTCAGGAAGACAAGGCAAGGTAAAGAGCAAGGGAGAGAAGCTGGAGCTGGCTGAGGGGAGCCTGTGACCATCAGGCTCCTGACCAGCAGTGAAGGGGGGTTCACAGGTCACAGACCTGAGATCCCCACCTTCCCTGCCTCCCCATCTCCCCATGCCTGCATCGCCCCTTTGTCCTTGTAGAGTTATCCTTCCTCCCCCAAATCTTCCACCATCAATTTCCTCTTCTTTTTCTTTGTATCCAACCTCTTTCTCTGCACTGGACCCTTCCCAGAAGGTTTTCAATATGTCCACATCTTTCTCACCTTAAAAAAAGTAAAAAGTCTCCCTCAACCCCTGTCTCCTAGCCTGTGTGGTCCTGTCTCAAAGTTCCTGGAGGAATTGTCTGCTTCCACTCCCCTCCCCAAACAGCTCTGGCTAAGGTTCTCAGTGCCACACAAGTGCACCCATGGTCATTCCCAGGTCCCTTTCCCTTGATCTCCTAACAGCTGTTGGTCCTCTCCCTCCTCCTTGCTGGTTCTGGGTCTTGCTGTTTCACTGCTTTTCCTGCCCCTCCTCTGACGCCTTTGCCAACTGCTTCACTGCGACCGACCCGATCTTAATATCCGGAAGGCGACAGAGCTTGGTCCTGAGCCCTTTCTTCCTCCAATGCTCTCTTTTAACTTATCCTCTTTCAAATGCACAACCTCAGGGACCTTCTCCATACTCCAGCCTAAACCCCCAGTGCCTTCTACACCTGCATTTTGGCAGGCAGTGTCTGCTTGTTGCCTTCACGAGGATGTCGCAGAAGCACTTCAAACTCAAAACAGTCAAAATCAAATTGATGTTCTTCCTCCTCTCACGATGGTCTTCCGCTCTCAGCACACAACACTATCACTTGTCTGGGTGTTTGATCCAGAAACAAGCATTTATTGCATCCTTCACAGCTTCCTCCCGCTCCCTCCTCCTCCCTCCTCTCTTCCAGGTCCATTGCATCGCCAAACTCTGCCAACTTTATTCTCCAATATCTTTGACTTAGTCATCCCTGCTCCATTTCCACCACCACCACTCTAGACTAAGCCTAGTATGCAATTAAGGAGCTGAATTTTTAATGCTATTTAATTTTTAATGACTTTAATTTAAATTTTAAAAATATCCAATTCTGTTATTGGAAGACTTAAGGATTCCTGAAACAATTTGTGTATGCAGAGCTTGTTTTAAGCTTAATTTTTATGAAGTCTAAATACAGATTAAGTATCTCTGATGAAAAATTGGCATCCAAATTAATACACACAGAATATTGATTTGGTTTTAAAGATGTAAAAGATCTCTCTAATGATTTTTTGTTGACTACATGTTTAAAAGAATTTTTTGCACATGTTTGATTAGTTAACCGATATTTGACTTGATAAATTGTGGCTACTAGAATTTTTGTTTGTTTGTTTGTTTCAGGGATTGATCCCAAGGGCACTTAACCACCGAGCCACATTCCTAGCACTTTTATTTTATATTTTGAGACCTGAATCTTGACATAGACTCCCTCTCTCCAGCACTTGATCATAACACAAGATGTGATTTCTGGACCAATTCTGGTTGCTTTCAGCCCTTATGGTCTCTGCCTCAAGTGGGATGGTTCTAGGGGCTGCGAGAGGGTACCTGTCCCTCACTTTGAAACCCACACCCACATATAGCTCAAAAAACAATAGCCCTAAGCAACCAAGTTGCTTAGGGCTTCACTAAGTTGCCAAGGCTGGCTTTGAACTGGCAATCCTCCTGTCTTAGCCTCCTGAGTTGCTGGGATTACAGATGTGCACCACTGTGCCCGATTTAGAAATTTTTAAATTACCTACGTGGCTCACACATTTCTATTGGACACACAGATGTAGAGTACCATTCCTTTAGTCTTTGCCTTAAGTCCTTCTACTCATCCTTCTGAGCTCAGTTCAAATATCACCTCCTCTGACAACTCTTCCTGAGATAAAGTCTCTGATTTTTATTTCATTGTATTCATTTCCAACTACAGGTATGCACCAGTGTTGCCTGCCCTTGGCTCCGTCCATTTACAATTTTGCATTTGCTTCTCTTTGCAAGCATGTCTCTCTTACCAACAGCTAAGATCCATGAAAACAAGGCTGCATCGTCCTGGAAATCATCCACCTAGACCTGGCACACCTATGGCTGCTAGCGGACACCAGCCTAGACCACAGAAGTCATTCCACCCACTGCACTGCCTTCGATCCTGACTTATCCCTCCTTTTGTTTCCTTAAAGAAAGAGGGAGAGAAAGAGAGGGAGAGAGAGAAAGAGAAAATATCAATTTTATTGTTTTTCATGTGGCTTTCACGGTTCCTACACTCCATTGTGTATATGGTGCTGGGGTTTGAACCCATGTCCTTGCGCATGCCAGGCAAGCACAGAAACTTCTGAGCAACCGCTCCAGCCTTTCTCCCTCCTTTTTGATGTCCTAGGATTTACTGTTCCCCTGGTTTAGCCTTCAACTATTTCTTAGAGCCTCTACATCCCATTACTCTGGGAGTGCCACTGTAGCCCTTCAGTATACAGACTCTGCCCCACACAGATGGGAAGTCCTCCTTTAGAGCTGGCCTGGGGCCTTTGTTCCTCCTTAAGGGTTATTAGAGGGGCTGGAGTGGTGGCTCAGCAGCTATAGTGCATGAACACTTGCCTGGCATGCACAAAGATGTGGGTTCAAACCCCAGCAACATGTACACAATGAAGTATCAAAGCAACCAAAGCCACATGAAAAACTAAATAAAATTGATTCTCTTAAAAAAAAAAAAAGGTTATGAGAGCTATACTTCTCAAACTGGGATGAGCATGCCAACCACTTGGAACCTCCATAAAATGCAGACTCTAAGCCAGGCAGAGGGTTGCATGCTTGTGATCCCAGCAGCTCAGGAGGCTGAGGTCAGGGGACCACACATTCACTCAGCTTCAGCAACTTAGCAAGGCCCTAAGCAGCTTATCAAGACCCTGTCTCAAAATAAAATATAAAAAGGGCTGGGGGTGTGGCTCAGCGGTTAAGCACCCCTAGGTTCACTCCCCAATACCAAAAAGAAAAAGAAAGAAAATGCAGACTCTGGTTCATCAGGTTTGGGATGGGACCTGAGATTCTCATTCCTAACAAGCTTCCCAGTGACAATGTCACTGCTGATCCACAGACCACATTCTGAGCAACAGGGCCATAGAGAGCCTAATTAATCTTACTGCATTCCTGGAGATTTTTTTTTCCTGCTCTGGGTCCTCTGTCACAGAAGCAATTAGGGGTCTGTGAACTTTGGCCCTGTCCCTTTCTGCTTCCATTCGTACCTCCCAATCCTCAACCCTGAAAAGGAATGTGGTACCAGTAACTACTTTTTCTTTTTTTAATTTGAAATAAACCTTTAAGCAGTTTTCCGAGTCAGGTCAGCCCTGATAGGTATCACGGCTATGCAACAGTAAGTCTCCAACGATAAGGTCACACAGCTGGGAATGCTGAACAGGCTGGGAAGCAGGCTTCTCCCTCTGCAGTCCTCAAGCTTTGGCTGGCAGAAGCAATCCCAGCAGCTCTTCCAGAAGATTCCACTCTGCAAAGTTTGCATTTGGATACAGGGAAATGTTCTCTTTGACATGTCCACTGGGCACATAGTAAACCAAATGTGTATTGCCAGGCTGAAGGATGGAAGTGTCTTCTGGTGGACTCAGGTGTGTGTGTGTGTATATGTGCGTACGCGCATGGACACATGGAGTGTGTGTGTTTGTCTTGCCCCCCATAATCCAGTTTTGGAAAGCTTTCATCACACAGAACAGTTCTGGGCTCTTCTGCAGGGGCCTGGTGTCTGGACCAGGTGCCTATGTGGGCCCCATAGATGTGAATGGCCCCGCCGTCCCGGGTTGCTGTGGCTGCTGCTGCCCCTTGCGTCTCTGAGCGCTGGAGCCCATCTCCTTGCTGTCTTTCTTGGCCGGGTTCCTGTTGGTGTTCTCCCGCCGGCCCTGGCCTCCCTTCCTCCTCTTCTGCCCTGCAAAAATCCCCACAGCAGGAACAATCAACAAAGGATGTGCTGAAGGATCCTAGGAGGGGAGTGGCGAGAAAGCTGGGTGTGGAGGCCTAGAGACTCAGGGAACCTCACGACCTCCTGGGACCAGCAGCCACTTGAGAGAACTCTGCAGCATAAGTACTGAGCGTGGGACCCCCACCCTCAAGCACCCCAGGTATGATCCTCTTCACCGCGTCTTCCTCGAACCTTGGATCCTGATGAGCCTAAACTTTCCAGGTGTTGAGTGCAGCTCTCAGGACAAGCAGGGAAGCTCCCACTCCTGCCCCTCACTGGCTGACTGAGGCCAGACAAGGACCAGCAGCCACATTACCAGACACAGGCTGTGTGACACTGTTTGAATCACTGTGTGCCTCTGGGGCTCAGCCCACTGGCCATCTAACCCCAGAAGGCCCCTCTAGCATGCACATCCAGAACAAATGGAGAAACTGCAGGAACGGTGACCAGGGAAGCTTCCAGCTCCTGCCATGCGGCATCCTGGGGCACTGCTCTCTGCCAGGACATGGTCCCCAGTGTGGACAGCATAGAGTCTTGAGTTGAGGGTTCTCCATATGGCTTTGCCCTGGCTACCAGGCAGGACACAGAGGTGACTGGGTCCAGGAAGGTAGAGGTTGCAACTCACCCTCAGGACACGGTGTCCTCCGTACTGTGCACCTCCGGGTCTCCTTGGTGTCAGAGCAGGCAGTGTGGTCCCCACCAGGAGCATGAAGCACCCTGCGCGTCCGCTCCTCAGAGCCCTTCCGGAAACCACAGAGCTTCTTCTTTTTGGAGCAAGGACCCCAAGGGGACCACTCGCTCATTTCACATTGTGCTGGTGGAAAGAGAAGGACAAGGAAGGGAAGGAAGAGGAGGAGGGGACTCCTCCAGGTCCTGAACAGGGGCACTGCACCCTCCCGCCCCCTGGCCTGGGCCTCAGGCCAGAGCCTCTTTAGTCCAGAGGGCAGAAAGGACTCCTGGCCAGACCCCACCAGACCCCACCACTCCACCTGGAGTCCTGGACCCTCTGCCACACCTGCGGTGGCTTACCAGGACTGCCGCACTCCATGGTGCCATTGGCAGCGCTGGAGCCTTCTGGACAAGCGGGATAGCAGCGGCCCTTGTGCAAGTACAAGCCCTCCTGACACTTGGTGCAGAAGTTGTGGCTGAAGCAGGCCTCGCAGTGCTCAATCTTGCATTCTGTGGACAGAGCCAGATTGGGGGTCTCTGGCTCAGCCCAGAACGGACACTTCCCCTCATCTCCAGTCCCAGCGCCCACCCGCATGGAGGTCAGAACCTTGACCTACAACAGTGAATGCCACAGAGGAGGCGTGGGAGGGGAGAGGGGTCTGAAGGCGCCACCGTTGAGGGCTGGCTGGGACTCTTGCCACCATCAGCCGACCCAAACCCAAACCCAGTCTCCAGCTCTGGAACCCAAGGGGAGGCCCACAAGAGCTGGTTTCAGAGAAGGGGAAGGATCTTCTGTGCCTGGTGGGGCTTGGGAAGGAGTGTTTGGGCATCTCATGGCATTCCAGAGGGCCCCTAACCAGAGGAACTGAGGAGTAGAAGGACCCTAGAGAGGCATGGTGTGGGCTCCCCTCCCCTACCCCCACTGCTGGGCACCCACAGCACCCCAACTCTGGTTGTCCTTCTGCCATGGGCAGAAAGAATCTATTCAGAGGATCAGGGAGCAATCCTAGGGCAAATTCCTTTTCCTACACAAGGCCAAGTTCCAGGAACCACCTTGGTTGGACTCCTGGGTCCCTCCCTGCCGCCCTCTTGCCAGTTCTCTCCTTGGAGGGGAGGGTTCTGTGCAGGGCTTGGCTGGGAACAGGAAGGTCTTTCACAATCTCTCCCCTCCCAGTCTCTGGCACCTAAGCCCCAGGCTTCCAGTTTCTCGGGAGCTGGCACAGACAGGAGTCCCTACAGGAGTCCCCCTCCCAACACCCTGAGGACCGAGAGGAAACTCCCAGGGTCCTACCACCATCCTACCCACTACCCCACCCCACCTTCTGTGCCTCCTAGACTCTGTGGCTTTATATCTGCCTCACTCCCTCCTACCCCTTCTTCCTTCTCCGGATGCTCTAATGCCTGGGTTTGGCTGCCCGTAAAATAAGAACCAAAACATCAACAGCAGCTACCATTTATTGAGTGCTAGACACCAAGAGTCTTAGAGGTGCGTCTCACAACCCCATTTTAAAGAGAGGCATTGAGAGGCTGAGACACACCTTAGGTCATACAATGAATACATAGCAGAGTTGCGATCAGAACCCAGTTGGCCGAACTTGGGCCAGACATTTCCCTTCCAAGTCCCTGTTATCAGCTATAGAAAGGGTAGCATCCCTATGGCCCTGAAAAGGTTGTTAGGTGTCAGCTGACATGAGGTTAGAAAATGTATTCTAAACTTCAAGGCACTGAACATATGGGAGGGATGTTGACACTGTTCACCTGGATGTGTTCAGTGTGTCCCCCAGCATGTTGCAGCTGCAGTTACAGAGATGGAATAGAGCTAGGACAGCCTGAGCCTTGGAGCAGGGAGAACTGTAGTTGTGATGGAAAAGCAGAGACAGAAGACCAGAGGGAGAAGAGAGGGAAAGAGAAGAAGGCCAAACTTGGACTTCCCTGTTTTCAGCATGGAACCCATGGTGGTTTCCAAACAGAAGGGGAAGAAGCGTCTTTCTGGCTGCGGTGCAGAGGGAAGGCTGGAGGGGACCATGCAGGCTGGAGAACAGTCTAGTGCAGTGGTCCAGGAGAGAGCATGGACCAGGTTGGGAGCCTGGCTGAGACAGTGGCAGAGAGGTTGGGAAGTAGGTGGAGCAGCCAGCATTTGGTTATTGGATGGATGAGGGCAGCGCAAGCAAGAGGCTGGCTGCCAGGTCTGTGACTAGTGTGATACTTTGGAGCACTGAGACTGACCTGTGGGAGTAGAGGTTGGTGCAGGTGTCAGGGGAGGAGATGGGGTCCAGGTCTGGGCATGGAATTGGAAGTGTGGGTGGGATAACTGGGGACAAGTCTGGCTGACAGCTGGGCACTTGAATCAAGAGCCTCACCTCCTTTCTTCTCTTTCTTTCATTTTTTAAGGAACTGTTCTTTTTTTTTTTAAGAGCAGAATGGGGGAGATCAATTTTATTTAGATTTTCATCTGGATTTCGCTGTTCGAACATTTAGTTGTGTATGTGGTGCTGGGGTTTGAAGCTGGGTCCTCACGCATGCCAGGCAAGTGCCATAACCACTGAACCACTGCTCCAGACCTCCTTTCCTCAGTGTCCCCTCTACAATCATCAGTCACCAACAGCTCAAAGCACCCTTCCCAACCTCCTCTGGCATGCTCCCAGCCCCAGCAACACTCACTGATGCACTTATTCATTTCAGGGTTGCGGGCGTCGAAGTATCCAGGTGGGCAGGACGGCAAGCAGACCCCCACTTGGCGGATGTCGTTCCTCTCCAGCAGGATGAACAGCTTAGGTGAGCACTTGAGGCAGCCGTTGACCTCAGAGCAGAGCTCGCAGCCTTTGGCACAGGCCTGGCTGCCCTCGGCGCTGACTGCAGGGGTGGAGTGGGCGTGAGGAGAGAGCTGGAGGAGAGAGCCCCATCCTACCAGGCTCCCATAGGTCGGGAGCAGAGTCATTCGGGCTTGGGGCTTCATTCTGTAGGAGGAATGTGCTTCTCAGGAAGCACAGGACAGGGCGGCAGCCCTCTGCAAGGCTATTTTATGGGCATTCCCAGAACCTCTTTCCAATAAATTAGTGTGGATGCCTGGAGTAAGGGCTCCCAGGATCCCAAGTGCCTCCCGAGGTCCAGGCACAAGTTCACCCTCAGGCTTGTTTCCTCACCATCAGAGAAGCAACGGAAGCAGCGCCCTTCTGGAACTTACCCTGACTCTCCCCAGAGCAGGAAAAGTTTAGCTTTAGTACAGAAGAAGGGGTTTTCACTCCCCTTATAAAGTTTTAAGGACAAGACCGATAAGAGACTAACCTCTCAGAAGAATCACCTACCCAGAGAGAGGAAGACAACTAAGATATCCTGTGTCTACAACAGTGGCCACAACCAGGGATGATTTTGCTCCTCAGAGGACATTTGGTAAGGTCTGGAGACATTTTTTTTTCTTTTGAGAAAGAGAAAGGATGGGGGTGATCAACTATATTCATTTTTCCATCTGGCCTTTGTTTCTCAGACACTTAGTTGTGTATGTGGTGCTCGGATTCGAACCTGGATCCTCTCACATGCCAGGCAAGAGCTCCAACTTCTGATTCCCCCCTCCAGCCCTGTCTAGGGTGTAATTTATGATCATCACACCTGGAGAGGTGGACATCAAGGGGACATCAAGAGGACAGAGACCAGGGATGCTGCTAAACATCCTGGAAAGCATTGGGGGCCCTCTGCAGAAAAGAATTATTTGGTCTACAATGTCAGTGGTGCTGAGATTGAAACACTCTGTCTTAGAGCCATCCTCCAATCACACAGCACCAAGGCTCCAAGGTTTGGACTTGTTCCTTTATTCAGACAACACTCATTGAGCTCCTTACTTCTGGGCACCATGCATGGTGTGAGCCTGGGACAGGGAGGCAAGTAAGCATGGCCACTCTGCAGGGGATTGGCCTTTCAGCAGAGCAGATACCCCAAAGCAGGCAAAAGCTGACAGCCACAAAACCAAGAAATAGTGGACTCAAAAAGAAAGGTAGAAGATTCGCAAAGAAGTGCCAACTCTAGAGAGATTTTTCAAGGGTACTGGATGGAACAGACCACAGAGGTGAAAAACTGCCCAGAGGGGAACTAAAGATAATTTGGGGTGGAAGTGAGGAGGGGAGATGGTGAAAGACAAGGTATCCTAATAACATGCTAAGGAACTTGAACTTGATCCTGCCATGTGGCATTTCCCAAAGAGTATTCCTTGGAATGAGATTCCCCTAAATGTTAATAGAAGGACACGGAGAAAAGGCTACTGTATTAGGTATAAGATCAAGAACTAGTGGGTTGGGCCTGGAGCAGTGGCTCAGCATTTGGAGCTTTTGACTGGCATGCATGAGAATTTGAGTTCAAACCCCAGCACCACGTACATAACGAAGTGTACACAACTAAGTGTCGGAGAAACAAAGGCCAGGGGGAAAAATAAAATTGATTCTAGATTCTCTCTCTCTCTCTCTCTTTTTAAGAGAGGAGGACAGTGAGAGAGAGAGAGAGAGAGAGAGAAAAACAGAATCAAATTTATTTAATTTTTCATGTGGCTTTCATTGCTTGGACATTTCATTGTGTACATGGTGCTGGGGTTTGAATCCACATCTCATGCATGCCAGGCAAGCACCGTAGCCACTGAGCCACAGCTCCAGCCATCCCCACTCTCTCTCTTAAAAAAAAAAAAAAAAAAAAAA
>PVKS010038079.1:0-18179 GCA_004027875.1 Aplodontia rufa
TTGGGAAAAATGGCAATCCATTTAGTTTTTCACAATTTTCTAATCACCTTGTTTAAACTGCTTTTCATAACATATAAGTGTGCTACTTAAAATGTTCCTCTCAAATGCAACTTGAGTTTTTGGCTATAAACTGACCCTTTCCTTTTCCTTCTGTCATTGCCGTTTTTAAGAAAAAACTTTTTCTTTGCAAACCTGAAAAACAGAATATCAGGTTTTATCTGTGAAGTTCCAGTGACTTTCACCAGTGAGGCACATGCCCAGACCATGCCAAGTCCCTCCAGAGGTCAGCAGGCCTTAGCTGCTCTTTACCTTCTTCACTGGGAGGCCGGGACCTGAGGCAGAGAGCAGGCACTGGAGTGCACCCCAAGGGTGCGCTCTTTTCTGCCGCCCATTCCCCCATGAGGAAAAAGATTCTGCAGCCACGACACTGGTTTTCTCCACAACCCTGACACACTGTTCTATCAGAAAACCTTTCCTTGTGCTTATAGAAGAGTTAAGGGATTTTCAGGCTTTTCTTCTGTGGATGAGGAATAATTAGTCACTGCCCTGCCAGGGAAGCTTTTCCTATTCATCTCTGGCCTCCCGGAGGCCCTTTCTGCTTCACTCATTCTTTCTTAGAAATCACTGTGACAAAGTCAAAGGCATGGCATCTGTTTTGGATGCCCTTTGGGCTCCTGCGGCTGCATGCAATTTGAGCACATGTGAGGCGGGTCCCCAAACAATTCCATTATATGGGTTTGCTGGACAAGCTCTGCATGGAAGACCCTAAATCCAGTGCCATACACTTCTCAAATTGAGACCAGCATTCAAGCCACTTAGAGGCCTTCATTTTAGGATATATCCATGACAGCTTTTCAGGCATCAATAAGAAGTCTTGGAGCTGCCAATGATTCACCATTCTATTTAGAGCTAAGTAGATTCAGTACAACCAACTTTTTTTAGCCTCTACTTCAAGAAATCCATTTGACTTCCTTTAAGTTTGTATTTCTTATTGGTAACCTTATCAACTTACCTTGTAGGGTTACTTGTAAATCATTTATCATAAATAAGTCCAGGCATGCACCAAATATAAGAAATGAAAAGATGGTGGCCATCTATGCTGGGACTGTGCTAAGTGCTTTACAAGCATCTATGAACGGTAGCTATTATCACATTATCCAATCTCAACTCATTTCTAAACCATACCTCATTTAAAAATTATGCTCCTGGGAAAATCTCAAAAAGAAGCTGAGGCTCCCTTTGAACGTTCAGTTCAAGTTTTTCATTGCTGATAAAATTAGGGTATTGGATCCTACCATTGGATCATCATAGCCACTTAATGAACCATAGAGGTGCAGAAAGCGCATTCTCTGTTTTGGGATAGTTTTAAGAATAGAAATCAGGCATAGAAAGCAGGACTCTTGCCTCCTTGTTCTTCATTGCCTCAGTTTTAAATCTTCCCCCTAGTCTCCAAGTTGTGTGGTACAAAATCACATACTTGTCTGCCATGGAAAGTGTTCACTCAGCTTCCAGCATATTCTTTTGTACTTTTCAAATCTTTGTTCCATGAAGTCCTGAATATTCTACATGCATGACTTGAAGGCTCAACACTTAGAGCCCGACGCGAACATGGAATTAAGCACTTGAGAAATATGAATAGAGTGTGCTTCCCACTTAGATGCTTCCTATTACCTAGACAAGACTTCAGTGAATGTGGGAAGATTTTATTTGAACTTATTTTTGTTATTGTTTTAAAAAAGAGTTTAAAGAGAAAAATAAGAAATTTGTTATGTTAGTTCATACAGTGGCATGATACCTAACCTGATATTCTTTAAGTTAGGACAGAATTGAGTATCTGCTGTACTTTTTCCCAAACTCATTTGCTTTATCTTGAGCTTATTACCTTGAGATTCTGCTATCTCTGACTGCCCTTTCATTCACTTCATTGAGCTCATGTTGCTGCTGCTTATATTTGGAAGGATATTGATTGGCTTGTGCTGCCTATGAAAAATACAAAAAGAAATCATCATGCCTAAATAGTTTCTTCTGCTCTGACAAGAAAAAGTTGAAAAATGTGAAAAATCAACTTATTGAATGGATTTGGGTGTGATATATAGGAATTTATAGTAGGTAAAAAGATCCATTTTCATAGCTACTGGTCCCTGGAAATTCAGAAACCTTTGGGCACTTTCTCCTAACCACAAGTAGTAAAGTTTTCATAGATTCTCTGTGTGCTAGAGCAACTATAGTTATTTACAGTTGGTTCAAGGTCTTGTTCTACCTCTGGGTAGAGGGGAACTGACTTTGTTATGAGTCAACAGGTAATCATTAGATACAGTGGTATTTTAGTCCAAATCAATATTTTTTATTAAATACTAGGCATACACTTAGTTCTTTAGCACAGGATTAATATCAAGACTATATTAAGAACTCAACAAAACTTAACACCTAAAAATATATATAACCCAATGATAAAAGGGCAAAAGAATTGTATTTCTCAAAAGAATACAAATGACCAACAAATATTAAAAAAAAATAAAAGTTCATCTCCACCAGTCAGGGAAATGCAGATAAAAACTACATTGAGGGGCTGGAGCAGTGGCTCAGTGGTTGGAGCATTTGTCTGGCATGTGCGAGGACCTGGGTTCAAACCCCAGCACCACATACATAGCTAAATGTCAGAAACAAAGGTCTGATGAAAAAATAAAATTCATTCTTTCTCTCTCACAAAAAACAACTACATTGAGTTTCATCACATCCAGTTAGAATGGCAATCAAGAATATAAATAATGCCGATGAGGATGTGGGGGAAAAGAACACTTACACTGTTGGTGGAACTGCAAATTAGTACAACCACTTTGGAAAACATTATGGAGATTCCTCAAAAGACTAGGAATGGAATCACCATATGACCCAGCTCTTCCACCCCTTGCTATTTATCCAAAAGAGCTAAAACCAGCATACTGTAGTTATATAGGCATATTAATATTTATAGTGTCAATATTCACAATAGCCAAATTGCAGAACCTGCTCAGCTATCTGTCAACAGATGAATGGATAAACAAAAAAAATGTGGTGTATATAGACAATGAAGTTTTACTTAGCCATAAAGAAGAAAGAAATAACGACATTTGCCAGTCATCCATTATGGATGGAAATGGAGAGAACATACATAGCTAAATGTATGTATGTATACATAGCTAAACCAGACATGGAATGTCCAAAGTTTTCCCTCATATGTGGAAGTTAGTGAGGAAAAGGGAAAGAACCTAAGAAAATAGAAGAGAGATCAATGGGGAAGAGAAATGGGAGGAATTGCAGAATGAAAGTGACCAAATTATGCTATGTATGTACATGAATACAAAGAAGCAATTTTAAAACAAAGACTAATAGAATAGAGGAAGGGTAATGTGGAGGGAAAGGGGAAGGGGAAAAATGAAGTACTGGGGAGTGAAATGGAACAAATTATATTTTTGCATGTATGATTGTCAAAATCAAACTATTACATATGACTATTGTGTGCTATTAAAATATTAAGAAAACATTAGGCATAAAACAATGCATATGGTACTTCCAAGTTACATTACATGTAACTGTAGATACTATCCCAAAGATGGCAAGTACATTTCAGTGATGATGGTTTTGTCCACAACCATGTCCGGGATCATCAGGAAAAAGTATTATGAACTGTGTTTATGCTCAAAGATTAGGGATTGGGAAAGCCCCAGGGTGATAATTCTGCCAAAACTTAACCATCCAGGCACAATGTCCTGCTTTTACTTGTTTCACACATGTTTGGGCATAACCGCAAAATAACATGATCTGGCTTTCTGAAGGGAAAAGTAGCACAAATTTTTGCTATGGATGATAGACCTAACTTAAGAAAAAACAATGGCCAGACATTAACCTCAGCTGGCTCTCTTAAGAGTTATTCTCCAAACCTGTGTCACAAATCTCCACTAACCAAAAGCAATCGCTGGGAGTCCATGAGGCTGCAATTATGCTAGGCACTTAACACGGCCTCCACTTGCTTTGTGAAACTTTGCGTTTTCAGTTGAAGTTTATCCATCAGAGTGCATCCTGCTCACACTTTTCTTGTCTTCTCTGCCTCAGTTTGTGAAGGTAATTTGAAAGATCCAGCTGTCTACACTGGGCATAGCCTAATGTGAGGAAGTAAGGGTTAAAATTTTTATTAAATACCACCTGAGAGTTATTTTGTACAATGGGTTTAACTTTATCCAAATTTTTTTAAATTAATAGACATACCTGCGAGCAATGATAAAACCATTTCTCTCAATCCACCTACAACACCTGCAGGCTTTGCTGAAGTGGAAACTAAGTCATTAGGTTTAATATAGTCTTCAGATCTTCCATCCCAAAGAAGCTACACCTGCCTGAAATTTCTGAATAGGTATGAAGTATGTTTTTTAAAAGACCACACATGCAAAATTGGAAATCAATCACTACCTAATCAAAACAGCTCATCCCTTGAACTTTTTAATTGGCCCATAGCTCTGGATAAGATCTATACAAAAGGTAAGTTTTCTGGATTCTGGCATGGGAATCAGCAGAGATGGGAAAAATTAACAGGTTGTGGAGAACTCGGTGTGCCTGTCATAATTGTCTCAGTTACAGTCCATGCTTGGGCTGGAGGAGGGAGATCAGACAAGGCAGTGTTTCTTAACTGTGCTCCATAAAGCCTTTTGGTATCTGAGAAGATAGGGGAGAGGCAGGCAGGTAGATGAAACTCCTCATGTTCTTCATCCCCTTCATACCTGTTAGTCCCCATTTACTGGAATATTTCTAATTCAGAGCTGTTGGACTTCTCATAGCAAGAAAATACCCCAATTTCTGAGGATTGAAAAACTGACTAAAGATCTACCCCTATTGCTTATATCTGTTTCTGTTATAAAAAACCTGAGATAATCAACTTGAAAAGAGGGAAGTTTTATTTTTGCTCAGTTTTAGAGATTCCAGTCCACAGTCAGTTGGCCTATTGCTTTTGGGTCTATGGTGAACCAGTACATGATGGTAGGAGCACCTGCTGGAGAAGCTGCTCAACTCATGCAGCCAAATACCAAAAGGGGAGGAAGGGCATGGCCCTAGTACCTGGTCTTCCTTCCGCTAGACTCCACCTCTTAAATGTTCTACCAACTCCAAACAACAATGTAGGCCATGAGCTAAGACTTAAACATACAAACACTTAAAGGACATTCAAGATCTGGGCTATAGGATTCTGCCCCTGGTCCACAGAGCTTCATGTTCCCTTTTACCAAACAAATTGCATGAAGTCCATGCCCAAGAGTCCCCTAAATCTTAACTTGCCAGCATCACTCAAAAGTTCAAGCACAAAGTGTCATTTGAGACTCAAGGCAAACCATTAGCTGTGAGTCCCTGTAAAAATAAAGTTACATACTTCCAAGATACAATGGCAAAGGGTGACAATTTCGATTCCAAAAGTGAGGCATAGGGTAATAAAACCAAAGCATCACTCAAAGCAAGATCAAAATTCACACGGCAAACATTAAATCTGAAGTCTCTGTGCCTGGCATTCTTGGACATGGTGGCAGAATGAGTGCTCCCAAGAGTTTGGGCAGCCCCACTCCTATAGTCTTGCTGGTAGCAGTTCATCTGCTGCCCTCAGTTTCCCTCATGTGTAAGTCAGTTTTCCATTACCATAAACATTTTAAAAGAAGGAAAAACTTACTTTAATTCACAGCTTCAGAGGTTTCAGTGCATGGTTGCTTGGCCTTGTTGCCTGAGGCACGGTAGTACATCATGGTGGGGGTGAACGGGGGAGGAGGTGGCTGCTTGCTGCATGGCAGCTTGGACACAGAGGAAGAGTCAGTTTCCCAGCATCCTCTTCAATAGCACAACCCCAGTGACAGGACTTCCTGACACCAGGCTCCACCATCTTGAAAACAGCACCATGACTTGGGGAATCAAGCTTTCAAACACAAAAGCATGTGGGGGATGTTCAAGATTCAAACTATAGTAGCCCATTTTACTTCTTCCATTAAATATCAACTCCTTTGGTTTCTACTTTCCCATCTCCCACAAACCCTCCCTCTGTAGCAAGCTCATCTCCCTGTACTTCTCACAGCTCCCTGCTTATTCTCTTTAGTTTTAGTCAAGCTCTTTCCATCCACTGGAATCCATTTCCACTTTAGAGTTCAGTTTGAAAGTAAACAATTACAAATCTTAAGCTTACTGAGGATCAACCCGGTTGGGGAGCTGAGACAAGACAATGTTTTAAATAAAATCCCTCTTGTGAAATTTAAAGAATCATAGAAATGTGTATTGTAAACATAAATCAACACAGGGTTAATGGATGACAAAAATGTTCTGAGGGGAGATAGAGGTGATAAAGGAGGCATATAGAAGTGAAAAAAACAAGGGTTGCTGATATTAATGATGTTTCTCCCACTTGGAAACATAAGACCTTTGTTATTAGCCCTAGATTCACATCATGGTTCAAAGCTATTAAGTAACTGTGATGGCCATTGTTGTACACAGGATGTCCCTTCCAGAAAACACTTGACCACCCAGCTGTGAAAAGTGCAGCTGCCAGCCGCAGCATCTTTGGGATCTGCCATAGCATTGGCACTGAGACCAGTTTTATATTTTGGACTATATGTATAAGGATTAAAGAATATCTACACGCAGGTTCCTGAATATTTGAGGTAGTCAAAGGTAAAACCGATGCTGAGTGAAGAATGGGAGGGGTAGAGAAATTCTCTTTACCTTCTATAACAATTACAGGTTCCTTATCTTATGTCTTGAATATATAGCACAGCTTTATAGGCACTAGAAAGTGAAAATAGGATTTGTTTCCAAATGCCAGAGGAAAATAAAAGAAAAGGTAAGAGTGCAGTGGGGAACCAATCTGGAATCAGGTCACACTTCCCTATCCAGTATATGGTTAGAGAATTGCAGAGATTTTTACCAAGAAAACCATTTGGCGTCCTTTTGAAAGTGACATTTTCAATTGGCACCTATGAATGGGCTATCACAAAACATTGTGTATCATTCTGATGAACATTTTGATGTTAGAGAAAGATGAACTGAATTGACACAGCACCAATCTTGAATACTGATGAACCAGATATGGATATCAAGAAATGTGAAGTGGCGTCTAGTGTGTCTTTCAACTTATGGGGCCTAGCCTAATATCTTACATGAAGTAGATGCTCAATAAGTATTATTGGATTTGATAGTGGAAAATCATACATTTTCATATTTGAATGGATCTACTCAGCACTTTCAGACACTTGGAAGAAGTTAAGAAATGCACCTCAAAACTAGTACATGAGAAACATGATTATTGCAACGAAGGAAAAAAGACATAGTAGAACAAGAATGCACTCCTTGGGACAATGAAAACCAAAAAAAAAATATAGCTTTGGCATTTTGTTCTATAATGAATTTGTTTAAAGAAGAAAACAGTAAGAATGGGGAAAGAAAAACGAAAACTCCAGATATTATTAACAAGCTGCATTATTTTACTCCATCAACATGGGTGTCTTCACAGAAGCCTAGAATAGCAAACTTTCATGCTCCCTAGCTGTTTACTTAGCTGCACACACCATGGGCTCACTCTTCATTGGCTTTGATGTACCTCACATTGTTTAAAGAAGTGTCAGACAAACTCATCTTAGAGAAAGAATCATTTATTCAGTAATAAGAGCTGTGTAAGTAGCTCATTTCATCTTAATTAGTCCAAGAAGATGTGTCTGAAGTGCTCTGCTTTCTTATCAACACTATGCTTCCTGCTGCAAGGGAGGAAGACTTTGACGTCTCTTACAACTCAGCCTCAGGAATCAGAATCAAGACCCACAGATCCCGAATTAGTGCTGTCACAGGAGCTGTGAAAGTGGGTGCCTAAAATGAAGTATTTCACTTTCCAATGCAATAGGTTTTATTTGTTCACGGTGGGAAGACTAGAAAGTTACTTTGGGCATGTCTGTTCAACAACTGAAATATGTGCACACAGTGTGCCAGGAGGTTGCTGAGCTTTAGCGTTGGACAATAGTGTCCACTGTGTGCTCCACCTGAAAGCACAGGGAAGAAAGGGCACAGGTGAGAGTATAGATGAAAGATTATACAGCTCCTTTGGAAGAAGTGCGCCCACACTTGAGACCAATGCTAGTCAACAGGTGAGATTCAGAAAGCCTTAGGAGAGTGTTTGCTGTTTCCAACTGGTATCAGCAACAGAGTCCTTAGTGGCCTTTAGTGTTTGTGCAACCAGAAAATAGGAATGGAAATATCCCTGCTTCAATTAGTCAGCATGCCATTTTAATCTGCTGGCTGGGTGGTCATTCCAAACCTCTACCAGTCACTTCATTTACATGTTGTTCTCACTCAGCCTCTCACAGGAAGGCACCCTTCTGAAAGTGCTGCAAACACTATGTGTGAAAAAATAAGGATGGTATAAATAGCTTTTCACTTCTAATTTCAATTTGCCACTTCCATTTTGTTCTCTGCAAGCTCTATGAAGAAATGGACCTAAAACCATGGATAGCGCAGGAGCCCTGCCAGGTGAGTTGGTATCCGCTGCTGAAGGGGATCAAAGATTCAGAGACAACTTCAGGGGTCTCAGGAGGGTTTTTTCCATTTACATGCGCACAGGGATCACTTTCTGCCCTGCAGCACCTGATAGGCCAGCTCTCTGATGTACTTCTGAAGTCTGAGAGTTTCCCTGTGGGTCTCTGCACTGTGATGGAGCTGGCCGTCACATTCACCGTCCAGTTCATGAACTTGCAACTAAAGCATGACCTCAGATTACATACTGGCAACACGGCTGGCAGTGTTTGCCAACTGGAGGATCGTTTGAAATGGAGTAAAACAGCCAAGGGATGAGGCATCTACTCTTTCTGGTAGGGAGTAAACAGGGCAATCTCTCAGGGAAAACCTCCCTGCCAAATGTGAGCTAGTGAAATTATGTGAGCTCCTAGGGACTGTTAAGACTCTAAAGGATGCAAAAGACTAATACATGCAGAAGGAAGAAGCCTCCTCCTTACATTACAAAATCACACCACACCCGTGTGTGTGTGCGCGTGGACACCTGCAAGTATAGGAAATTGAGCTGTATATGAAGCCTTTGGGGATTCAGCCAATACATTCCCTGGTCTTAAGCTTTTTTTCTTCATGTTCAGTTCAGACTAAAGAAATCAGACCCCGAGTCTCCATCACACATGTCACACAGAGCCCTGCAGCCCTGCCTTGTGGGAGAGTTACAGAATAGAACTGCTGTTTCCTTAAACTGTATACAAGCAAGATCAGCATAACACTGATTCAGCAAGGTGCCTACCACATGCAACACCCCAGTGCCAGGATAGAGCAGTGAACAAACCAGAAATCTTCTCCCTGTGCAAGCATCCAGTCTCAAGAGGGAATGCAGGCAAAGCAAAGTAAAATACTGAATATGTTTGATGGTGTCAACTGCTATGGAGAGAAATAAGGCAGTAAAGGGGCCAGGGAGTAACTGGGGGAAGAGTATGGGCTGCTTCTGCTGAGGGGTTCTTCTCCCAGATGCCCATGCCTCTTCCCCTGTGGTTTCCTTGACTCAAGTGCCACTTCTGCATGAGGCCTCCCTGATTACCAAATTAAAACTGCAAAGCTGAATTCCCTGAGGCATGAATGGCCTTGGTGAGGTGGCTGCCACCTCTCCCTATTCTCACCTCCCTCTTGCCACTGGAGCCACACTGACCGCCTTCTTGCTCCTCAGATGGGTCCAATGGGGGAAGGAAGGAGATTCAGCAGCAGCTGTGCAGGTTCCTTATGGAAAAAGCCCGCTGAACCACTGAGCCACATCTCCAGTTTTGCTTTTTTTTTTTTTTTGAAGGACAGTGAGAGAGAGAGAGAGAGACAGAATCAATTTTTGTAATTTAGTTTTTCATTGCTCAAACACTTGGTTGTGTACATGGTGCTGGGGTCTGAACCTACATAATCATGCATGCCAGGCAAGTGCCATAACCACTGAGCTACTGCTCCAGCCCCTCCAGTCCTTTTTTAAAATTTTTGAGACAGGGTCTAAGTTGCTGAGGCTGACTTTGAATTTGCGATCCTGCTGCCTCAGCCTCCAGAGCTGCTGGGATTACAGGCATGCACCACTGCACTTGGCTTATTTATGTATTTCTAATAGGTAATGATGGTTGCCTGCGGTCTGAATGTGTCTGAATGTGTCTCCCAAAAGTTCATGCATTGCAAACTTAATTCCCAAATTCATACTCTAATGGTATTTGGGGGTGGGGCTTTGGGAGGATGGTAATTAAAATGAGATGAAGTCATGAGGGTGAAGTGCCAATTATGGCATTAGCGGCTCTGTAAGAAGAGGGAGAGAGACTTGTGTTAGCATGCATTATCTATCTTGCAACGTGATGTCCTCTGCTATGTTATGATGTACCAAGAAGGCCCTCTCAAATACCAGCACCATACTCAAAGATTTCTCAGACTCTGGAATCATGTGCCACAGAAATTTCTATTCTATATAAAATTACCTAGTCTTGGGTATTTTACCGCAGCAATGGAAAATTAGCTAAAAGAAAGGTATTTTGGTACTATATATTCATATATATATACACACACAAATATATAAAATGTACATATGCATTACATATTTAAGAAAATCAGAATCCTTTTATCATCTGATTATTTAGGAAATTATTGTTACTTAGTTATCACTGATTCTAGGTCCTGAGAGTGGACATATAGCAAATAGAAATAAAATCTCAAATTGGAGTTGAGAATGTCAGTATCATTTATGTACTTTTTAGGGGAAAATGTATAAGTTCTTTGACTTTATACCTATGTGTTTTTTTCCTCATATACTAAAAATCTGAGTTCCTATATTATTGGATAAATAATTCTACTAGTCTTATTGCTAGTAGCAATAAGTTAAATAAATGCAAGTTGCTTTTTTATTGATAAGATATATAACATGAAAGATATACAGAAAAAAAAGCCTATGTTTAAAAGCCACTGGGAATAATTCTTTCCTGTGTATGTTTTATATTCTCAACCTGATATATATTTAACTTCATTTGCTTTTATTAGTGTTAAAATTTAAGGAACATCTGGGTCTATTTTTTCCTTAACAAATGTGTTTTAATTATGAAGTATGTAAATTATTTAAATTATTATGCAGTCAAAAAGCAACTAAGTTATGTTAAGAATGTCTAGCTTTTTCCTCTATTCCCTTCCTATAGGTAACCATTTTTATTACTTTTGTATTTATTCTGTCACCCTTTCTTCTTGAAAATATAAGCAATCTTGTGCATGTGTTTATTAATTCTCCACATCACCTTCACCTTGTCATTATGCTGCTAAGTGTACACTCCAGGATACATTCTATAGCTCTTTTTCATTGCTTTTTAATCAACATAATCGTGTGAATGTCCCATAATTATGCATTGGTATTCCATTGTATGGATGTACAATGGGATTTGAACTACCAAATCCCACTTTTCATCTTTGTGGCATTTTTTATATGACCAGTGTTATGCTTTAGGTAAGAGGTATCCACCAAAAGCTCATGAGAGACACAATGAAACAGTATCAAGGTTTAGAGGTGAAATGATTGGTTTGTAAGAGACTTAACCCAATCAGTGAATTAATCCCCTGATAGGGATCAACTGAGTGGTAACTGAAGCAGGTGGGGTGTGGCTGGAGAAGGTGGGTCACTGGGCGTGTGCCTTTGTAATATATATTTTTGTACCTGGTGAGTGGAGTCTGCTTCATGATGTAGTGTCCTCAGCTGCTTTCTCCCACCACACTCTACTGCCTTGGTGTCCTGCCTCACCTGTTCAAGGAATGGAGCCTTCGGCCTATGGACTGAGATCTCTGAAACTGAGACCCCAAATAAACTTTTCCTCCTTTAAAATTGTTCTTGAGTCTTTTGGTCTCCAAGGTGAAAAAGCTGACTAAAAACAACCTGTACACAGACATTGAAAATGATTTAATAATTTCACAAATAATTTCTTATTTTAGAGTTAGCTCTTTGTATATATTTTTAAGCTCCCTAAAGACAGACTACCTCATTTCTGTCAGTCCTTGCAATATCTGCACTGAGACTTTTGGGATCATGGATTTAGTTGTTTTCCCTCTCCTATTTCTGGTTGTTAAGAAATGGCAGCAGGAGCAAGGACAGAGAAGCAAGACTGCAAGGGTGTTTGGATTCAGTGGGCCACCTTGCCTGTGGAGGTCCCAGAGCTGGTGTGGTGAGTGGGAGAAGGTGAATTCTCTACTAGCAGTAAGAGGAAAGGGAAATTTCATCCAGTCCAAGAAAAACCTTATTTTCTGGCCAAAGTCAAGCAAGAATGAATGAATATATTGAGATCATATACTCTCAAAGATTTGAAAGTGCTAAAAGCAAAAGTGATTAGGGTGGCAGGGGACATTTGGTACAATATTCCAGGATAATAAGGCCTGGGAGCTACTCTAGTAGATAACTGATCTTCACACTTGTGCCAATAATTTTCATCCTGGTCTAACTGATGTCATGCCTTCACTATGTACTTTCAATCTCTTTCCACCATGCTCCACCATGCTCTTTAACCTCTGTTGACCTTTAGTTTGTGAATGATGAGCCAGTAGAGATAGCAGTAGTGACAGGTGAAAACAGATCCAAGATGAAGTACCACATCCACATTATGATACGACATCTGTGGTGAAAGAAAGATGATGAATCGAGGCATGGTTTTAATTGAATAAAGCACCAGGACACCAGTAACTGATGTCACGTGATGCACAAGGAACACAAACTATTTTTACGTTTCACTTCTATAATCCCATGATTCACTATTGGAAACAAGTTTTAGCTCCAGGAATTTGGCAGTAACAGATATTCTCAGTACCAGTACTCTGGCATAAGGAAGGTTAATTGCGAATCCTGCTCTTGGCTTTGGCTATGTGTACAAGGATGTGAGGTCCCAGTACAATTATTAAAACCTGTATCATGAATCCTTACTGCATTTAATGTAAGAGCACAGTACTCCTAGCCAATGCTTCTCCATCAGGTTACCAACCATTTCTAGAATTTAACTATGAGACATTTCTGCAGATGGTGAGGGCAACGAATGAGTTAGAGGCAATCTTTGGCTCTGCTATGTGTGGTTGGAGGGTCGAGGGAAGAGATAATATTTTCAGTATTATCAAGAAAATCTTACAAAGGCAAGATTAAGCACACAGTACCTTCTTCAGGTATGACTGTAAACATTTACCAAGCAGGAATAAAAATTCTTTTTATTCCTTTTTATCTATGTGGATTTTCGTGCATATTCTTTTTCCTTGAACATCAAATGTCCACACACCACATTTCCATCCAAGAGCAGAAGTACATACCTTGATCAAAATGGCTGAGTGATAGGTAAGCTTCTCCACTCCAGAAGGCTGGACTCTACAATGACCTGGTGGCTGAGTTTACTAGCAAGGTTTTGTTTAGTTCTCCACGTTGTAAATAACTTGAGCAAATATAGACAGAATTATCCTTTCAATTTTAAAATTTTAACTATGCAAAATCTAATTGAAGGTCCAACTCCTAGTTCTCACGCAGTTTTTAGTAAGGGATCAACTTCCCTTCACTTACAGGATCAGGGCAACTACATGTTGTGCATTTGCTAAGCTTAGAGAAATCCCTTGACACAGAAGGGATAAGTGGAAATAGAAAGCAAACAAACAAGAAACAAACCTAAGCCCCACTTAGCAAGTTTTAAGACCTGGGAGCTAAGTCCTCTCAAATGCAATTCTACCCTTCTACCTTCCTCCTCTTACAAATTTTGCTCAGTGGTAGCTGCTACTTGCTATACAATTTGAGAGAAGTGTTGCATCTGCCCAGAGCAGGTACCCCAAAGGTGGCCTTTATCTGGTTTCCACAAGGGTGCATTGAGGCTGGCAGACAAATCTAAGCTTAACTGTCATTTAGGAGAAGGAATACCATCGAAACTGTAAATTTGCATACAAGGAAGATCCACCAGCCCTGAAGCTCTTCTCTGCCAACCTGACTTTCCTACTCAAGCAGTAGTGTAAATGGAAGACATAAGTGATTTAATCACTGCTTTCAGATCATCATGGCATCAAACCATTATAGGTCCTAGCAAAATAGCTATTTGCAAGGAACCTAAGGAAGAACTGTTTCTGGACACTGGATATATTGATTCACAAGTGGAAAATAACTTTTTTTTAAAAAAGGCTCTTGCTTGCACAAGCTTTAGCTTACAGCAATTCAACTGCTGCTTTTCGTTGCCAGGGTAGATTGGAAAGGAGGAACTAATTGACCTAATTGTTCTAGCTCCAGTGAACTCTGGAAGACAGGACTGAGCAGCCAGTCGATAGACCCACCTCCGTGGCTGCCTTCTTGGCCTTCTCTTCTGCATTTTGACACATCCGCACCATCTCTTCAGCTTCTTTCTGAATCTGAGCAACACGAGCCTCCAGTTTCTTCTTCTGGCTAAGGAGGCTTGTGTTCTGAAGAGAAGCAGCAATCCTGTGAGGCAAGTTGACACCGGCAAGGCAAATGCAAGCTGGTCTGTTCAGGACATGTACTAGGAGGCAGCTCAGGCCAGGACCAAAATTTATCATAGTCAGCCAATAAAGCAAAGCAAGACTTCTAACCCCAGGTGACCTTTTCTATCAGGGAGATCTTCAATGAAAGGGATTTCATCCACGTAGAGGTTCAAGACTAAAGAGATGGCAGCTTCAATCAGAAAGGAGAAATGGATCCCAGATAACATGGGTTTGGTTGTCAACTTGTTGACAAATGTTTTTCTGCCTTTTTTCAGTGTGATAAAATAAGTGTCCAAAAGTGAAGTCAGGGTCACCTACACATATCCGGGGACCAGGGGATTGGAGAATAAAAATCATAGTTCCCAGCATACTGCTCCAGGAAGAAGAAGAAAAAATCCTCCTCTTTATGCACCTGCCTTCCTGTTTTACTCTGCAGCGAGGAGGAGGAGGAAAACGGAGTTCACCAAAGCCTCATCCCCAGCCCTAAGGAACCCCTATTAAAGGGAGAAGCTTTGTGCTTTGCATCTGGTGCTGCCCTAATTCTTTCCTTCCTGAGCTGTGACCCTGGAGGTCAAATCCCCCCTTACTGCATCCGTGCTGAGTTTGAAGCACAGCTTTTCAGAGGGTGTGAAACCGTAGTACAGAGAGTGTGTATAAAAGGCACAGGCTTTCTATTTTTCAGTTCTCCTTTCATTTCATCCTTTCACTTTCCTCTACCTACAGCCTCTCAGTGGCAGGATTAAGCCCTGCAATAGAAAGACATTGGAGCCTCACAGGTTCTGCTTGTGTTCTGCATGGCAGGAAGCATCATCAAGACTGTGCCCTCTGTCCTGAGGACACCCAGGCCCTGTGCACCCAGAATTTCCATTGCCATGGGCATGGCAGGTACCAGGTAAGTGTTTCCTGGAGGGTTTTCTGGATGCTCACTGTACATAACTCCACAGGAACTCTCGCTTTGTAAAGGGAGGCTCCAGCATGAACCCTGACTTGTTTGTACACAGAGTCATTTAAAGTCAGCTAGGGAGATGCTTAAACCTTTAGAAGTGGGATGACTGGTTCTTTTTTAGGAGCAAGGAGATTAGGGAGCCTTGTGCAGGAGGGTCATCTATACTATCACAGCTCAGGTTTACAAAGCAGGCATCTATCATCAGCCAAAGAGAATATTAGTCTCATATTTGTTCTAAGCAGGAAAACATCCCTAGAGCAGCGCTCAGGACTGAGAGGAGCACTAGAGAACTTGTCTGATTCCTGGGTCCCACTGCAAAGCAGAAATTCTGCAGTGGTTTCTAAGAACTGGCACGTTTTCGTTAGTGATTCTCACCACTTAAAGTTTCAGAAAATTTTGCCCTGTACACCAGGTCACCAAAGCCTTATTTTTTCCCCCAAATCCTCCCCTCCTATTTTTTCCTCTGGTTGATGTCCTCCCCCATTCCATAGTGGTTTTTCATCACACTGGGACCCGTAGTATAGTGTGAATTATGACATGCATGGCAAGCCGTTCATCACCAATAGTTACTAAGTACTAGACAATGGGTGATTTACTTTTTAAAAATTTAACATTTCATTTTATAAGAATTTAACTCATTGTATTTAGATAAGGTTTCTTGAGGTAGAAAGAAAAAGCTCAAATGAGTCAGCCTGCTGGGAATTATTCATAACTTACAGCCTATTTGTTCTATACCGGGTGGTGCCCCAAAAGGGTCGGATCACGCACACAGACACAAAAGTCAAAATGCAGGCACAAACTAATTCCAACACCGTTCAGCAGGAACAGTTCCAGTTTACACATTATTTTAATCAATATTTCTCACTGGAGACTCAGTAAAGGAAATTCTTTGTGATGTGGGATTGTCCAGTACCCCGAAGGAGTTTTAGTATCTCTGGACCCTGGCACTAAAAGTTTGTGGTATCTTCCAGTCACCACAGTAACTAAAATGACCCGGCAGATGTTTCTAAACACTTGAGGGCATGAAAGTTCTATCCCTAGTGGCTTTAATCTATGCCTCACAACAATCACCAAAGTAAACTTTCTAAAATGTAAATCTAATAAATATAAACCTGATAACTTCACTCTCAGCTACTCAAAATTCTTCAGTGGATCCTCATTATCTGGAGAAAAAATCTAAACTTCAGCAGTATCAGATTCAAGTTCCCTGGTGACTTGGCCCTGCCCGTTTCTTTGCATCATTTCTACTTAGCTGTCCTGTTGACCTGCGCTTTAGCATATGAATTTCCCTTAAAATCCAAAATTCCCTCCCCTACACTGTGTCTCCCTCTTTTCTCTATACCTTGCTGACTTTCTGCATGCCCTTCTTGATTCAGTGGAAAAGAGTGTACCTACCTATGGATTCTAGGGTTATCAGGGAATGCCTTCCACGGGAGTGTGCTTCCTGTACCATCAGACCCGTCCACAGCTGTTTACTTGGATCTTCAATCTCTGAAGACAGAGAAGACGTTTTGTGTCTACCTCAGGCTAACTTTTCAGGTGATGGTGGGCACTTTAAAAAAATGTGTATTGATTGACTCACTTATTATAGACAATTGCCCTAGCCACCACAGCTTCTCCTGCTTCCAGAAGAATGGTGGAGAATCTAAGAATTTTGCATTGTCACTGACATAATTTATACAAGAAGCCAGAGCACTGGCAGTTCACCATAATCTGTCAGTAGATAACTCCCTACTCCAAGGCAGGAGCATTATTAAAAATCCTGGAATGCTGGGAGAGCAAGTGTCTTAGAGAAAGAGAACCAGGCAAGTACCTCTGGAACATTAGGAAGTGTTTATCTCTCTCTTCCCAGCATTCAGTCTGTGAATTCATTGATAATCATTTTTTTTTTTTGTAGAAGGCTTAGTATTGCAAGTCAAATTTCATACCACCCCCCAAAGGATATGCTATAATCTCAACCTTCAGTTTCTCAGAATGTGCCCTTGTTTGGAAACAGGACCTTGAAAGAAATAGTCAAGATAAAAATGAGGTTATTAGGGTAGGCCTTATCCAATAAAACTGGTGTTTTTATAAAAACAGGAGATTTGAACAAAGAGAGACACAGAGGGATGGTGTGAATATACACTGGGAGAAAGCCACAAGAAGGCAAAGGATTGACATGCATTCATGTGCCAAGGAATGGCAGAGATTGCCAGCAAGCCACAGAAGCTAGGAGGAGGTCAGGAAGGGTTTTCTACAGCTTTCAGAGGGAGCATGGGCCTGCACATACTTAAGTTTAGATGTCCAGAATCCAGAACGGATAAACAGTGTGAGCACTGCTTTGCTACACAGGATCTCTCTGTACTTCTCATGCCACACACAGGACTTGACATGGCAACTGTGCATGACCTAAGGCTGACCAACTGACCCAGCTAATGAGGAGAGTGTATGAGCCCCACCTGACTATGGAAAAGGCTGATTCTTTCTGTGGCTTCCAAGAGCTACCTTCTGCCAGCCAGAGCCCATGTGCCCCACACTTGCAAAGATCCCAGTTCCTCTAGTTCAGGTTAAAGAAGAGAATTGTGCTGCTCAGCTACAGCCACCTGCTCCTTCAGATCATTGTTCAGATGTTTGCTGTCATTCAGCTGCACTTGAAGGTCCCACAAGAGGAAATGAGGGCCTAGAGCACAGACCTGTCTGGGTTGAATGTGGGATGCGCACCTGTGCATACATGCAGCAGGCAGAGCTCTAGCTATTTTAATTTAAGCATATT
>PVKS010038080.1:0-18182 GCA_004027875.1 Aplodontia rufa
AGATGTAATGCTTTACAATCTAATACTTTTTTTAGAGTTATAATGGGAAGGGGAAGGGAGGGATAAGGGAGGGTAATTGGGGGGGCACTCCTGGGGATAATTGCAAAATCCAGAATATATGCATATTTTATACACATTTTATATTATTTTGTTAAAATCTTGTAAGTTTGCTCAAAATAAAAAATTAAAAAAAAAAAAATATTTAAGGGCTTTCACCCACAACCAACATGAAACAGTCATCCAAGGTACCTTGAACCTGGGGCTGCTAAGCCATGAATTAAAATGTGACTCCAACATTACTGAGCTTCAGTAACTGACAGCCTAACACAAACCTAGTTAGTTAGCCAAACTCAACAAAAATGTTTCTTAAATCCTGAAACTTCAAAAGTAAACTATGTAAACAGGAAGGATCAGTTCAGATATGCAAATTTGCTTTCAAAGAGTTTTGTTATTTTGTTGTTATTATTTTTAAATATCATCTGAACTTATATCAATGAAAACAAAATGGCTTTTCAACTATCTTATAAAGCTGTAAATCACACACTCCCATGCAAATTTTAATGATCTATGCCAGATAAAGGAGTAGCCAGAGATCTTCTACGATAAAATACTAGCTTATATTAACAATTACACATTCCTTTGCAAATACTTCTCTGTTTGGGGCAAAGGTTCAGAATTTGGGTGCCAAGGACCACTGCAGTGATCTGATGAAGACCCTGGACCCATTTTTCTTGGACCAATGTTTTTTAAATACATAAAATAATATACACAATTTTAATGGAAAACTACCTGAATTAAATTCAAGTAAGGTTATCAAAATATTAAAGAACAGATTTATAATACCCCAATATATACTTTTTAAGTTAATGCATAACAAGATCTAGTGACAGATCTGATAACTATCATACATCTAAAGAAGGAATGAGCATAAATAATATTTTAAGATATAAGGAGTACAATGTGATATAAAAAAATCTGATTTCTACTGTGACAAAGTTGACTATGTTGCTAATGCTGCTATAATTTACTTTCAAAATTTATAATTAAATTAATCCTATAAATTATAAGGTTAGTGAAAATAAAGACATAATTTCCTTTTCTCATCTAAATTCGCTAACTCTCTGAATCCTCTTCACTTTCCTAGTTCAAAAACAACTGCTTTAATTTTGAAAAAGAAAAAGAAAAGCTCCTTTGTATTCAAAAAGAGAAAAAACAAATTACAAGAATTGGAAGTGTTCCCTATTCCTCTAAGTATATCTTCCCACACCCAGCCTCTGCTAAATGACTTCACAGCTAGACCTAATCTCTCTAGATGTCTGCAAACTATGCTGAGACTATCAAGCTATCTCTTGTCCTGTCACAGCCACAACTGTCACCAATGATTAAAAAGAGAGCTCTGAGCTTGGCTCGGTGATGCACACCCGTAGCTCCAGCTGCTCCAGAGGCTGGGTAAGAGGATCACTCAAGCCTAGGAGTTCCAGGCCAGGCTGGACAAAATAGCAAGACTCCATCTCTAACTAACATAACAAAAATAAAAATAATAACAATTTTTGAACAGAAAGAGTACACTCTGGTGACTTAGTGGTCAAATTTGCACACCTACAGAAGCTGGGAGGAAGAGTTAATATGTCATGTGACCAATGGGGATACAAAAAAGTCATAGAATGCTGGGAAGACAGGCAAGTTTACAAATTGAAATATATAAGAAGGAAAGCGATAAAATTCAGACTCATCCTCCTGACTGAAGAAAGGGGATGATACACCTCTTTTGAGCACCTACTGTGCCAGGTAGTTTAGATACATCACGACAATAACAGGTCCCAAACCTGCTCCCCACACTAGGTAAGAGAGAAATGGTTTATTAGTAGCATCTGGCTCATATATACGGAAAAAAAAAAAAGGAAATATAACAGTAAAGGGACACAAAACATGTACTGTACTCCCTGGGTGCACAAGGGAAGAGAAGGCAAGTCAAGATGGAAGATTAAACCCAAGTACCTATTAACACCCCTGGAACTCTTCAGATGCTTTTCCAACCCCAGGGGAATTCAACACAGAGAGGGAAAATAAGAAAAGAAACAAACAACAACAACAACAAAAAATTAGACTTTTAAATGCTAGAAATCAGATAGATGAGTGGTGAATTAGGAGACTAAGAAAACTGAATACCAAGTTGACAATGGAAAAATCAGAAAATCAACATAATCAATACCAGATAATTCTCAAAGGCTGGGTAACTAGCAGGACAGGGTTCTTCTGGAAATGAAAATGAAGGAAATTACCTCAGTAAGATTCGAAAGTTCATTAAAGTTGAGAGATTTTATTCTCTAAAAGCAACATTACCACCCATTTTATAAGCCAGTCCTCAACTACTCAGTTCAGTTACAATCATTTAAAAATAAAACAGGTTGTTGGTCCTGGTACCTGCTCCAAACTTGAGCTGGCATAATACACATAAGGAATTTTTCTTTTCTGTATTATAGTATGAAGTGGATCTCAGGGGTTAGGAAAACTATAGGCTCATTCTTCACCTATAACTCTTCACTGGGTTCCCATTGCTTTCAAGGTAGAGTTCAAATCCTCAACAGGGACACAAGGCCCTGTGAGACCTCTTGGGCTTTCTCCTTCCTTCTCACCTCTCTGTGGCCAGGCTCGAAGGACTTCCCTGAGCTCCTCAGGTGAAGCACCTGGCTCTCCCCACAGGACCTACGCCTCTGCCAGTCACATGCTCTTCCTACTCTCCCTTCAGCACCTACCTTGCCCTCCCTCCCATCCTTCAGATCAGCTCAAAGACCTCTGGGTTCAAAGGGTGTGGTGGTGCACACGTGTAAGCTCAGTGACTCAGGAGGCTGAAGCAGGAAGATTCCAAGTTCAAAGGCTGCCTCAGCAACTTAAGAGGAGAGGCCCTAAGCAACTTAGCAAGAGTCTGCCTCAATATTAAAAATAAAAAGTGCTGGGGATGTCACCTAGTGGTTAAGCACCCCTGGGTTCAATCCCCAGTACCCCACCAGGCTCAGTAGGGAACTTCCAGCTCCACCCTGGCTAGATCAGGTCTCCAGATCCCCCCTAACCTGCTCTCTTTGCCCTTAACTACAGTTTGAAATTATATGCTGGGTGCTTAATTTGATTCTCTGTCTCTATCTCTGTGATAGTCTCAAAGAACGCAAGATCTAGAGGTTTATCATTTACCATTGTTTCCTCAGTACATAGCACAAAATAGAGAATGTCTGTAAATAAATGTTGAAGTCAAGTAAAGAAGTTTGAGAACTCATCCTAAGGAATTTTTCTATTATATTCTATAATTACTTTGCTAACTCAAGTAGCCTTAATTCTCAGTAACAAGAACATCTTTCTTCACATTAACCCCAAATCCCCCTGTCCATGTAAAATCATTTCCTTTTGTTCTCTCTGCCAAAGAGTTTTAATTAAAGAAAGCTAAAAGCAGTGATGCTCCAGGTAGTTCTCTCTTCCTTTGTCAGATGGAATTAAACATGCTGGCTTGTTAACCCAGATGCTTCAGAGCTAGAAAGAGCTTTTATGATTTAAATCACAGCACCAATATGCTCAACAATTTCAACTCTCACAGGTTTTTCTGCAGTTATAGTTCCCAATTGTTTACTTAACGACTGGTTTGCTTTTTCATTCATTCATTCATGCATATATACACTCATTCATCCATTCATATTTATTGAACCAAATATCAGTCTTGATAGTTTGACCAAGTATTGCATTACTCTGTTAAACTCACAAACACAAGGCTGCTCTTCATTCAAGAAATAAGGTAATACCTAAACATACAAGATTTCTAATCATTCATCACCACCGAAGAATAAATCATGTGCCTCTAACCCCCAATAACAAAGACTAGTGTTAAAGACAACAACTGTCTAGAGACATCCAGATGCAAACTCAGCTCAGCCTCATGACTAATCACCAAATTAGATCTATCTTCATCTATTTCATCAATTCTATCTTTCTAAATGTGACTTCTGGCATAATAATAGTCAACTGAACCACAACAGACGGCTACTATTGAACAATTATAAAATCCACATAACTGTAACCTTGGAAAGGGCTTACAGTCAATACATATAAAACTAAATCAATGAATCTTTGAACAGAAGAAGCAACGTAGTTTTTTTATCTATTTTATGTTTTTGCATTTATTTTTCAGAAAAGCAGAAGAAAATTAAATTTTATAAAAACAAAATCAATTAGATATTAAATGAAAGAGTTTGAGTCACTGATGTCCTACAGCTGTATTATACAGACTCTCAAAGAGCCAAGTGTTAAATATTCAGAAGCTTTTTGAGCTCAAAGTTAGTAGCCATAGTAATATTTGCACCATGAGAATAAGCACTTTATACTTACAGAGCTGATTTATCAACATAACTCTGTTTATAATCTAAGAATCTAAGAAATCATTCAGAATAAAGCAACCTTATAAATGTTTATATTGGGGTGATGAATCCAGAGATCAAAGAGCACATTTACACCAAACAATAAGAAAGCATTTCTGGTAATTAAGCTGTTTGAAATGAAGAATGGAGAAGAGGCACAGTATCTATAGTGTGGAGACCACACTGCGGAAGAAAAAAGAACTGATGGTAAATGGACTAAAAAAATACTGCAACCTAAATATCTTGTGTTATGATTCTTCATAAATTCTCTGAATAACAAGTAACTGGAAGATGTACAAATGGTCGCAGAGCAATGGGTTGAAAAGGACCAAGAACCCTTCAAAGTACGGAACCAAATCCTATCCTCACACCCACCACAAGATCTTGAATTTCTAAAAATAGAAAATGTGATTTTTATGTCTGTGTGCCTAGAGAATAACTCAGTTTGGGACACATTGCTGTGTTGTAGTTGTTGAATGAATAGAGAAATAAAAAAGAGAAAAGGGAGTTCAGGTAGCTTTGCTGAACATCTCCAGTGACTAGGAACTATTCATCTTTCAAGGCCAAAGTTATTTCTCAAAAAAAAAACTTTTTTTTTTTCCTGGTACTAGAGAGTGAACCTAGTGTGCTCTACCACTGAGCTACATCCCAGTTGTTTTTATTTTGAGCAAGATGTCTCACTAAGTTGCTCATCAGGCTGGCCTCAGACTCGCAAACCTCCTGACTCAGCCTCCCAAGCACCTGGGGGTGCAAGCATGTGCCACTGCTAAACAGCCTTTAACTATAAACTATGTAAAGTAACATAACATACTCTAGATCATTGCGATCTAATAGAAATATAATGCCAGGCACAAAAGAGAATCATATATGTGATTATAATTTTTTCACAGCCAGATTAAAATAAAATAAAAATAGATTAATTTTAATAATATATTTTGTTTAATCCAATATATCCAAAATATTTTCATTTTAGCATGTAATCAACATAGGTATTTTACATTCTTCTTTTAAACTAAATCTTTGAAATCCAACAGATATTTAAAGTTTATAATCCATCTCAAGTTGGACTTGGCAAATTTCAAATGCTCGATACACATTAGCTAGTAGTTATTACATGAGACAGTTCACCCTGGACTATGTGATATACTACTTGGGAATGAGACAATGCCCCCTAAGTGACACAGCCATCCAAAATACACCCCAGCTTCCAGTCTCTGAACAAATCCTCCATATGCATGTGTTAGCTACAAGAAAGAATTGAATTTTTCCAACTTTTAGGCCTGTAAGACAAAAATGGATTTGATGAGAACTAGAGGAAAGAACAAAGTTGTCACCTGCAAGAACAAAACCAATTGGTTTCACAGGGCAGGGTCAAAAGCTAAACATGACCCGCATCTCACAAAAAAAACAGAATGCAGGACCCTCCGGCTTTTCATATTTAACCTCAGGCTACACATTAACCACTTTGCTCATCTAAACAAACAGAGATAGGTGAAAATTCAATTCTAAATCACTCGACGAAGCTGTACTCCATGATTTTATAATTGTCACAGTATGTTCCAATGTCATGTATATCTAAAAAAGAAACAATAAAAAGTAAATAACTCATGGCTTCAAAGGTCGCATAAACTCAGCGAGATGGAACCTGTCTAGAACTACCAAAACCAGAAAAACAGACCAAGAGCTGTGCTTTCAGCCTTTGATCAATATCTGCCTGGCACCTATTTAATCACAATAGTTTTTCTTTTAAACTAAAGATAATGACAAATTGTTTTTACATTGTCATAAAGGTAAATGGTTGCAATAGATTTCAAAACCATCTTTATCAACCAAGACTGGCAACTGGAAACATACCATAAAGTTTACCCTACTACAGAAAGTCTGGTAATACTAATCTGGAACCATAAAAGTAGGAATAACTAAAAAAGTAGTCCAAGATAATTTTCACAGCACAAATCACTGAAGCACTGTCTTGTTCCAGGTAACAAAAAACAGAAGAGATGTAACTCACCTCTATGTGCATTTAATGAGTCACAGAAACCCTGACAGTTGTTTCTGTTCTCAGAACCTGTAGAATGGCGCTTATTTGCCACTTGAACAAGAAAAATCTGATAGTTTGTTTTACACTGTGATCCAAGTTACTCAAAATAAACCCCAATGACTGAGAATAGATTCAACTGTTTGGACTGGATAGGTCATCTATTTTCAACACTCAGGAAACTGGCACACCCTCACTATTCAAAAGCAATGCCAATTCTTTTCCATCATACCATGCACCGAAATCAATGGCTTGCCAGGCACAGCGGTGCACACCTATAATCCTAGCAACCTGGGAGACTGAGACAGGAGGATCACAAATTTGAGGCCAGCCTCAGCAACTTAGCAAATCCCTAAGCAACTTAGTGAGATCCTGTCTCAAAATTTAAAATTTTAAAATAAAAGGGAAGAGGGACTGGAAATATAGCTCAATGGTAAAGTGCCTCTGGGTTTCAATCCCTAGTAGCCACCCCCAAAATCGAAGACTTATTAAGACACAGGGGCAGAACTATCCCCACAGATCAGTACTGAGAAGTAGCAAGGTAGTTGAGAATTCATGGAACATCTTAAAAGAGTATAAAATAAATTCTTGTTTCCATATTTTTCAAACTCAAGAAAAACATGTTAAGGAAAAACTTACCCTTTGTATTAGAGTAAATTAATAGCTAAACAAACTTTGACAAAAATCACAATATAATATCTAAGCTAACAAATGTCTGGATCAATGTGTTTTGTGAAGAGATATATTTTATAATTACATCTAACATCTACCGGCACATGTTTACATTGCTCTACAAGAAAAAAAGTGGCTTCATGCCAAGTTCTAAGTGGCTGACCCTTTGGAGCCTATGTTAAAAGGCCTACAAGTTCTGGCATGCCCAGAAGATCTAGAGTAATTGCTTTTGAGATTTCACATAGCTCAGCAACTAGGGCATCACCAGGACTCATTCCCAAAACACAACAAACACCTCCCTTAACACAAACAGTATGAGACCATTTTAATAATAAATGTCATTACAGGACTGCCAGTGGGAGGTCCGCGGATCCTCTGTCAAGGAAGATGGTCTGCCTCCACATCTGCTTTGAAAGAAAATTGCGATATTCCTGTTCATATTAGATAAAACGCCACTATTTGGGAGTAGCCACCTATTTCCAAGACTTTCAGGAAACATCACAAAAACAGTTCCACAAAGGACAGTATATTATTCTGATACCAAGAAATAGGTTTTGTCCCACATAAGCATGGATCAGGAAAAAATGTCTCAGAGTGCTTCAAACCTATACTTCTGCCAGATGTTAACAGAAATTGGGGGGTGGGAATCAGTAATTTAGAAAACTGTGGGTTAAACAAAATTTAAAAGTCAGACATGGTGGCACATGCCTGTAATCCCAGCGACTAGGGAGTCTGAGGCAGGAGGATCACAAGTTCAAGGCTAGCCTCAGCAACTTAGTGAGGTCCTAAACATCTTAATGAGACCTTGTCTCAAAATTTAAAAAAATAAAATAAAAAGGTCTGGCAATGTTGTCAGAACAAAAATGAACAGCAATGAACTCCTGGGTTCAATCCCCAGCACACACACACACACACACACACACACAGTAGTACTTCATTACTCAGAACCAGTCAGAATCTTTAAAATGGGAGCATGCTTTATAAACCTCCAAAATGGTGCATTCCAAACTTATCTGATCTATGAATTTTTTTTTGTTTGCTTGGTTTTGGCCATGGTATAACTTATAGATCAGTTTTCCATATTAGCCATATATTCACATAAAAGAACTATGTAGGTAATTTTTTAAAATTCCCATACCCAGACTCCATTCCAGGTCAATTACATTAGAATTTCTGGATGTGGAACCCGGGCATCAATAGTTTTTTAAAGCTTCCCCAATGTGCAAATTCAAGAAATCTTTGGGAAATACCAACCTATAAGTCCTAGTCACTTCTTCAAGCAAAAACAAAATAGAAAACTAACGACTCAAGTTAGGACATCCAACTTCAACCAGCTTTATTTATTCCAGGGGACATTAGCACAACACACTATCTCCAATCACCTCCATGCTAGTCATTATTTTTCATGTCATGCTTTCTAGATATGTCTTCAAAAGTGGGTTCCTGGATATTACTTATTATTTGCGTAATTTTATTCCCCCTTTAAGAAAAAAAAGTTTTTTGCAGATTTAGGAACCATCACCAACACCGAAAAACTTACCAAACTGATACATATAAAATAATACACCAAGAAGTAGGTGTAAAATGAATTTTAAAACAAACAAAAGTTGTGCAACTTAGATTAGCAAACTTTCGATTTTTTTGTGAAACTGAATTTCCACAAGCACTGTTTTATGAGTGCCTAAGAGTGTATGCCTGAAAGCCATCACCATTAACTGTCATGAAACCAGTCTGGGGAGTCCACTAAGGGCCAGTGATCTTGTGGAATTTGTGACAAGAGGCAATTAATATGACTATATAGAACGTTTAGGCAATCCTATATACTAAATTTGGTAGTACGCCAAAGGGAGAGAACCTCTAAAAGACTCATCTCAAGCTTGCCAATTTAAACTGGGTGACGCCCCCAGCCCTGAAAGACTCCTTGCTTCCTCGAAGGCCAGCTGCCAAACCCACACTGAGCATGGGTGGACTGAAAGAATTAAAGCAAATGGAAATACCCTTTCCCTCTGGTTTTCAGCTAGAGTCACTCTTGATAAACACATTGGCTACTCTTACTACAACTTGAGAACTACAGTTTAACACAGTACCTTACAGTGCAGTGGAACACCCTAACACTGACAAACAATAACACCACAACCACTGAGTGTCACACCAAGCCAGAAATTCGATCATTGCCAGTCAACTGTACCCGATTTAATGAAGAATAGTTAGTAATGCTACATGAACCTTTTTCTAATCTAATCTCTCTTTTCTCTTTTTTTTTTTTTTTTTTTTTGGTACCAGGGATTGAACCCAAGGGTATTCTACCACTGAGCTAAGTCTCTAGCCCTTTTTATTTTTTACGTTTTTGAGACATGGTCTTGCTAAGTTGCTTAGGGCCTCACTAAGTTCTTGAAGCTGGCTTTGAACTTGCAATCCCCCTGCCTCAGCTTCCCAAGCTGCTGGAATTATAGGCACTCACCACCATGCCAGCAATTTCTCTCCTTTTTAGTGAATTTTTAACCAGGTTAATAGAAAGCTGTAATTTTAAAAATTTAAATATAAATCCAAATAGAAAAAAATCAGATCATCTTTTTGTTTATAACAATGTAGCTAAACCACAAATATCACATTATTTAGTATCCTACCAATAGTATTGATTTTTAAAAAGCCTACACCACATGAATGAAAAGTACAGGAAATCAGCACTTGGATTATTACACTCCAGTTTTCATGGAAAGGCATTCTGTGGTGCCAACCCGTAACATCTCCAGTAACCCCCAGTTCCAGATTACACCTTCTTCCTCAGTAGTTCCATAACACTTATCTCCTAACCCTAACAAAGCCCTGTAGTTGTTTTATACACATTTACATTTATATGAACTATACAGTGTTCCCCCACAGTAGGTATCAAGGTATTCTAACCATCTTTAAATTCATACAACTATTACAATGGCTGGCATAGAAAAAAATACTAAACAAATGTACTTATTCCCTTTGGGTACAAATGTAAAAGAACCTAATTCCAGGACATAGGCTTTAAGGTATGTAGCATTGTAACACATAATATGTAATGGGGAATTACAGGCAAAGACCTGTCAAGCTTCTCCAGATAAATAAAGAAAGGCTTTACAGAAGTAACTGCTCAAATAAATGTTTGCTAAATTAATAAATCTTGAAGAACAACACTATTTAAATTGATAATAGCCATAAAACTCCTTTATCACCACGACTCCAAAATATATAACACAAACGGGTACACAGGCATTGCAGTGTGGGATATATCTGACCATACCAACCACACCTTCAACAGCCTTCAAGTCTCCCTTTTTAAAACAATTTAAACAATAGCAAAGTGTGGCACCTGCAATCACAGTAACTTGGGAGGCTGACAGGAGGATCACAAGATCAAGACCAGCCTCCACAATAATTTAGCAAGATCTTGTCTCAAAATAAAAAATAAAGAGAAAAAAAGAGGAATGGGGATACAGCTCAGTGGTAAACACCCTGGGTTCAGTCCCCACTAACATGGCATTTAAAAAAAAAAAAACTATATATTCCACTAGGCACAGATACAAATGCATTAGCTCTTTTAATCCTAGCCCTATGGCCATGAAGGAAAAAAAAACCTCTAAGTTTCCTTGACACTCTCCTAGACATAAGTTCTCACATTTTCTCTGCCCTTCAATGACTTATTGGGCTCGTTCTCCCAATAGCTTGAGAGTACGTTCCTCTGACACCCTGTCCTGGACCTCCTGGCAGCACTCTTCTGTTCCCCCTGCCTTCACATCGACCTGTGTCCCTCCAGTCTCTCTCCTGTGGTCTCAGAGACAGGCAGGAATCGTTTGGATCTCACAGGCCTGCACCTTAGTTTACTCTTTCAAATGTCTACCAAGAGCACTCCGAGTGTGCACGCTGCAGCCCGCCCTCTGCGTGCACACCACGGTGGGAAGGCAGAAAGCAAAGGGCCTCCTTGGTTGCTCCTTCCTTTCTCTCACTGTCACTGGTGATTATGGTAACACTCACAATAATAAGCAGTATGAGTGCTCCTAGATTGTGAAACGTAAACAAGCACAAAGGGAAAATCATTAGAATTATTCAATTCCATCAGAGATTATTGTTGTAGTAGTATTTTGGTTTGACTTGGTTTTTTGGTTTTTATCAATACTGGAAACTGAACCTAGGGCCTGTGTGCCAGGCAAGTGTTCTACCACTGAACTATATCCCCAGCGCCCAAGTGTGGAAGCTTTGATATATATATCATTTTTTTTTTTCCTTCATGCTGGCCATTGAACCCAAGGGCCTCACACATGCTAGACAGTTGCACTACCATTGATCTACACCTGCAGCCCCCTTCTACTTTTTAAACAAGCTCAAGTTGACCCTCATTTTTTTTTTAATTTTCTTCATGTAATATATAACTTTCTTTTCCAACACTGTAACAAGAGACAGTCTTCCTGAGGAGGTAAGCTGGATGGATGTGTGTGCTAAACAGAGGATTCAGGGTCCCCACTAAACATGTGCTCCTGGAAGTTACCCATAGGGTCTTATTCCATATCTCCAGGCCCTGACATGTGATCAGAGCTCAATCGAAGTTCATGGAATGAATGGAGGACTCAATGATGTAGATTACTAAAGGGTTCCTAAATCAGGCACTCTGTGCTTCAAATTAACTGCCAGGATGTAGAAAGGATTCAGGTAGGGGCAGGGAATAACCTGCTAAAAGGAATAAACCATTTTATTCTTACTAGCTAGAGGGAAACAAATCTGCAAAAATACCATCTGACCTCGGAGGGGAGGAAAAACATAAAACAATGACCATCTCATTTCATTCCGTATAACATCATGATCAGTCTTAAGAAAATTTAAACATACCCCAACCCAACTCTAAAGCAGCCAGCTCTCTAGTCACATCCAGCCAAGTCTCACTAGCGGACATACCTGAATGGAAGATAGGGGGGATTCGAGCCAGACAGGAGTGCTCTGTAGGCTTCTTCAGGTGTCTTCTTTAAATAGATTACCTAAAACAGATAAACAGTAACATTTAGAATACCACCCAAGGATGACACAAAGCTAATTTAGTTACTCACCAAATCTGCATTTCACTTCTTCCACTGAAAGTGGAAACTATCATGATGAGGAGTTCATCTTTAGACAGCAACAAGCTGACAGTTTCCTTTTCAGCTTGAAGGTGAGCAACAGCCTTTGGCTTAAAGATGTAGATTTTTTTTAATGGATCAGAAAATTTATTATTTTGAGAGTGGTGTGGACATGTGGTATAACTACCTAGGAATCAGTATTTGTGCATTTTTATCATATTAAATGGATAGAAGAAAACACAAAGTGTTAATCTGAATAAAGTACACATCTGAATAAGGTTATCTAGTCTGTCCTCTGGGGAGACGCATTTAAAATTCCCACCTCTTAGTATTTAAAACTGGAGTTAATGACATTTTTGCAGAGAGCAGATTCTTGAAGAAGCAGTTGGTTAGGGCACACTCAGAAGACACAATGGCAGGGACACTTATACTTCCGTTGCTACACTGTGTGTCCACAATAACAAACGTGGGCCCCCCTGTCTTTCATGGAAGATCTGCCCTGAGTTAACTGTGCTTGATGGATTTTGAAAGGCATTTCACAGTGAGCACAAGGCCCATGAGACATCTATGGAGCTCTCCTTCCAGCTCTGAGGAAAGCCAGCATTGCTCTCTAAATGCTCAATAAAATCACAATGAAAAACGGGGGGGGGGGGAGTGGTATTTGGTAAACATGTTAAAAAAATTAGCTCTTTATACCAGTGATGTTTAATCCTTCTGTCCAGCATGAAAAATTAATCTTAAAGAAATGAACAAAAAGGAGTTCTTCCAACTAGTAAACAGCTTCCATTTAGTTGACGCACTGCCTACACAGCATATGCTAGGCACTGTATCAGCTGTTGGTTCCTCCAGTAACAGAACTACATTATTGTGGAGCAAAGACAATAATTAACAAAAACTAAATATAGCCTAAATGCTGGAAAAGAAGCAATCAGGCTTCTGGAGAAGAGAACAGAAAGGAGCTAGTGGAGGTAGGATAGTCAGGGAAGTGTCTGTAGGTGGTGCTCTGCGAGAGTTCTATAGGGGCTGCCATAGGAAGAGCCTAGGGCAAGAAGGAAGGATCTCCCAGGCAGTGGGAACGACAAAGGCAAGGCAAGGAGGGAGAAAGAGCTTTGAGCTGGAGAGAAAGGAGGCCAGGGTTGCTAAGACAGACAGGAGAAGGAAAGAAGAGAGCGAGAGGGAGGGGAAAGCCAGGTACTGGACAGAATGTGAAGAACACTACAAACCAAGGAAGGGTTTGGTTTTATTCTAAGTGCAATTTAATATTTTTAATTCTGGGACAAGGGCACAGGTCCTTTTCATCTATAATTTGAATTTAATTCCTAAAATCCTCTCTACTTAGAATTAATGGCATTATTTTCTTAATATGTCCCAACATCAAAACAGTATGCATTTCAATTACAAGAATGGCAGAGACCCAATTCTTAAAAAGTAGGATTTTTCTCAATGCTTACAAAGCTTCTTTGAGCTTTAAGCTAGTCCACTAGCAATATATCATATGTATTTATTTATTAAGAATTTCAGGACTAGAAAGCAATTCTGAATTCTCTGAAGAAAATTACATGATAAAAATACATCTAACTTTAATAACAAGGTTATATATTCATGCGGTAAATAAAGCAAAGGTCTTATAAAGAGTACACCAACCTAAGCAAACTATGAAACAAAAACAGCCCTGAAAATGAATAAACTTTAAAAGTACTGATCTGGACAAGAGGCACCAACTCTACCGAGAATCACGACTCTAGTTCCAGCTCAAATAATTATAAGTCCATTTAAATCAACCCTAGCTTTAAAGACCATTTGCAGTAACCAAAGTTACAACACAATTGTACCACACCCTAATGGGTAGGTTACGTAACCAAGTTGGTGGAAAGCAGTGCTTTCTCAAGCCTAAAGATGCTGCAGCATTTGAAAGTTGACTGGGCTGCTAAAAGGGAACACTGCTTGTAGAAAGCCTTCTGTGTTTGGATTAGATAATTAAAGCTTATACAACAACCTTTGAAAAGCACAAATACATTTCCCTCCTCAGGAGCAATTATGCTAATTCCCTTTAATTTCCAGGCAGTGGTTCTGCAGGTTCTGCCATCCCCGGCCCATGTGAAATACTGCTGTAGGCCGGCTACCCCACAGGGCTTCGCTCCACATCTTACCTGCATGACTTAGCACACATGACCCAGGTTCTCACACTGTAAGATGAGAGCCTTTGCTTTTATTTTTATCCCAGTGCTAAATTATTGATAAGTGCAAAGTGAAACCCAACAGAGGCCATCTAAATTCCAGGAAGATTGCCGGGGCATCTGTTACAGGTTGACCTTTACAACCTGAATGTAGGTACTTAGGGAGAGTGGGGAAATGTTTTCCTCATACACAAGTGCATTACTGAATGAATGCATGCTGGGTCATTAAAACACAAACTCCCACTTTTCCAGGAGAAAATATGGCATGCATACCTAGGCCAAATCCTCTTAGACATGTCTTCTTATGAGAATGAAAGAGAAAGGGAGAGAGAGAGAGAAGGAGGCCAACAGACAGACAGACAAAGAGACAGAGGAAGCAAAGCCCAACTAAAGCTCAAAAGGAGGGGCTGATGAGAGTGGCTCAGTGGTTATGGTGCTTGCCTGGCATGCAAAAGTACTGGAGTTCAAACCCCAGCACCAGGTACACAACGAAGTCTCGGAGCAACGAAGGCCACGTGAAAAAGCAAATAAAAATTATTTCTCTCTTTCTCTCTCTCCCACTGTTCCTCTCTCTTAAAAAAAAGAGAGAGAGAGAGAGAGTAACATTTACCAAATTCAGGAAATCTGGAGCTCAGAAAGGCTTACATTTTGAAACTGACATTGCTGCTCAATGATGGAGTTAGAATTTGAACACATATCTACTCAAAAAAAAAATGGAAAAAAGGAGGCTGGAGTGGTGGCTCAGCAGTTATGGTGCTTGCCTGGCATGCGCAGGTACGCAAGTTCAAATCCCAGCACCATGTACACAATGAAGTGTCGGAGCACAGTTGTCTCTGTTAACAGGACGAGGGAAGGATTAGAGGGAGAAAGGGGCACTTCTTTTACTTTGTATTCTCTTAACACTGTGTTTTGTACAGATGTGTTCAAATTTGTTTTTTTTTAATGCAAAGGAACTCCATCAGCTATGAAATGCTAAATGTACCTTTTTTCTAAAAATAAGATCTACACTTAATGCTAAAAAATTTTGTCACTAGATATTCTAATATTTCTAAAAATATTTTCTGAATAAAACTAATTTCAAAGCATCTTGTAAATATTCTGATTTTTCTTTTTCTGCTTCTAAGAGGAAAATTATATGAATATATAGTAGCTCTTAGAATATATAAGCCCAACGGGAGAGCCAGGTATGGTGGTGCACACGGCTAATCCAAGAGACTCGGAGGGCTAAGGCAGGAGAATCACAAATTCAAGTCCAGCCTGGGCAACTTAGCAAGTCTCTGTCTCAAAATAAAAAATAAAAAGGGTTGGAGCTGGAGTGGTGGCTCGGCGGCTACAGTGCTTGCCCGGCATGCGCAAGTAGACAGGTTCAAACCCCAGCACCCACGTACACAACTAAATGTCAGAGCAATGAAAGCCGTGTGAAAAACTCAATAATAAAAATTGATTTTCTTTCTCTCTCTCTCTCCTCTCTCTCTCTCTATCTCTCTCACTGTCCTTCTCTCTTTAAAAATAAAAATAATAAAAATAAAAAGGGTTGGGGATGTAGTTCAGTGGTAGAACACCCCTGGGTTCAAGTCCTTGTACCAAAACACAAAAACAAAACAAATCCAGTGGGAAGAAGTTTCCCAAACTTTGATACAACTTGACAAAAGCCATCTGCTCAGCTAGTGCTTGGTGTGCCACACAAGAGAGTGAGCAGCACACACTTCACTTTTATAAAATCACCCAACCCTGGTCAGTAACTCCTAGAAATCTCCTCAATAAAATAACATTTAACATACCTTAGTATTTCCAACAGAGCATGAGTCAGTCAATGAAAATGGAATTTATGCCATGTACCAAGGATGCAAATAAGTCCATTTCTTAAACACGAGATTCCTAAGAGCCAGGATTCTAACATATATCACCAATGATATAACGTATTTAGCAACATGAGAAAAATTACGGTACTATAAGCTAGCATAATTTATATTGTTTCCCAATAAGTTTATGTTGCCCAAACAATCATTCATTAATTTTCCCAGCTTCTGTCACCTGTACCACCATTATTACCATCTTTCTCTAAACAGACATGCTCTTTTAACTTGAATCAAGTTGATGAAGTGTTTTATATCATTGGTGTAAGTGGAAAACCTGCCACTGAATCTACAAATAAATACTCAAATACATAGCACTTAAAATTTTAAATGTTAGTTACGGACAAACAACAATATCAAATATCAAGCTCACACTAATTTTATAAAGGAATACCATACCAACATGGCAAGTTAAATAAAATCCTCTTAGAATTTATCTGTAAATACTTCTAAATCATTTTTTAAAACTAAATCCTATGGTCATTAAATCCTTAAAGCCTGTGAAAAAATAATATATGAGATTTTCAGAGTCATCTTGGAATTGATAGCTATCTTTCTATATTAAGATAATTTAATCTCACTGATATGCAAGTAGTGATTCTTTTTTTTGTTGGGACAGTGAGAGAGAGAGAGAAAATCAATTCTGTTCAGTTTTTCATTTGGCCTTCATTGTTCCAACACTTCATTGTGTACGTGGTGCTGGGGTTCGAAACCATGTCCTCACACATGCAAGGCAAGTATCCAAGCCACTGCTCCAGCCCCACAAGTAGTGATTCTTAAAACAACAAATGGCTTAATAGAGAAGTCTAAATCAGGCTCCAAGTCATGAATTCACTAATGGTTTTTCCCTGGGGACATTTGCCTCAAACTTTACTATGCTTTTAATTTTGTTTTCAGTTACTACTGTTTCCAAAAAAAAACCTTATTGCAAAGTGCAACACACACACACACACACACACACACACACACCCCACAGATACCTTAAATGTATTTTTAAAAGAAACCCCCCATGTTAACTATATTTATATTTTGTGATTGGGAAATAAAATTACTCTTAAGGATCCAACTTGGCCTCCTGAGTGAGTATTCTTCAATTTTCACAGTTGATTTCCTGTTATTTGTTTAATATTATACTTGTTTTAAAAAGAGGAAACAAATGCTGAGAACAGTCCTTCCCAGTTAGATGCTGCCTGGAATAATGACATGAGAGTCTGAAATTAGCCTTCCAACCATTTCTGAGTCAGGGAATTCTTCTAAATGGAGGTTTCCAGAAAACAGATGTTACCACTTGAAGTCTAGAAGAATTAAGATTTTTGCAAATATGGAAGACACATGGAAAAGGAGAGCCTTTCTTTAAAACTTTCAGAGTAGGTTTGGCAGGTACATACAGAACAGTAAAAGTGGGTTTTAACAAGGTGTCACTCTGATATGTGCATTGGGCTCTACCATTAATTAGCTGTCATGTTCGTGCCCTGTCCCCAGCACCATGTAACTTAAAATCATCACATTTGCAAGATGGCACTTGCAGATGGAGAAGGCAGACATAAGAAGAAAACATTTCTTTTGAAATGTATCATACTCACTTTGTCTGAAATCTCCTGTCTTCTTCCCAACCAGCCAGACCCAAACTTTCAAACCTCATCTTTACCCAAACAAGTTCTCTCTCAGTACCCAGAGGATTCAATCAATAACCAGACGAATTCTCTCTCCTCCATCTCTTTCCACTATGGAGGAGATACAAGTTTGGGACCCCAAAACATACCATTTGGGGAAAGAAGGAAGATATTTTTACAAAAAGGTCACCACTAGAGTTCCCCCAAAGACCTTCAGAGGGGACTGAGCTAATAAAGGTCTTGACTCTCAGATTTCATGAGCTCTTTATTTCAAACTTGCATTTCCAGACTCAAAGACTAACACCACTTCTCTTCCTCCACCACCCGCTGCCTACATTGGAACAGTCA
>PVKS010038081.1:0-18181 GCA_004027875.1 Aplodontia rufa
TGAGTCAAGGCTCCAGATGCCCTTACTGTCTATAGTTCCAAGTTTTCATTAAGAATTTTTTACTTTTTGGGCTGGAGTGGTGCTTGCCAGGCATGCGCAAGTACACAGGTTCAAACCCCAACACCCGCATACACAACTAGGTGTCAGAGCAAAGAAGACCATGTGAAAAACTCAATAAAAATTGATTCTCTCTCTCTTACTGTTCTTCTATCTTTTTTTAAAAAAAGGAATTTTTTACTTTTTATCTGATTTTGCATTTTTACACGTTTTTCCCCCTCTTGTTGCTTTCTGAAGCCTTACAGCTTTATCCCATTTCCTGAGAGTGGATGGAAACCTTATTTCCTCTTGGCTCCTCCCAGGGAGCAGAAGAAGGTGCTTGTGTTTTCTTTTTCATTTTTCTTCAGGCGGTGTAATGAAAAAAAGAGAAGGCTGATCACTAGTGTACAGAAAATCATGTGGATAACTAAAGCTTTCTTACCCGTTTATTCTAGAAGATTCAGAAAACCAGCTACGTAAAAAATTTCCTTTTTATCTTGTACATTCTAGGAACACAAACTCGATGTAGTCCCAACTGCATGACTATTCTAACTTTTTTTTGCATGGTGCTGACCATTTTGCAGGAATTTAAGATCATACACAGAGCAGTTTCACCAAGTGGCCTTTTCTTGTTGAACGGTGGTAACTTTACTCCTATTCATGGCTGGAGAGACAGCAGAGTCACAGGGCAAGCGTCATCTCCACCACTCCCACACCCTCACGTCCTTTCACGCGCACTGCGCTAGTCAGGATGGGCTGAATTAAGCTTCTGTAACAAGCAGCCCTAAAACCTCAGAAGCTTCACAGGGCAGTGGTTTATTTCTGGATCACGCAGCATTCTCTGCGGACTCAGGTGAGCATCTAGGCAGTCGTCCACGCCGCTGGCTCTGCACTTAGCTTCTCTTCAGGCTGTTTTACAAGCAGGACTTCAGCCTAAGTCTTGTCCTGCTGACACAAATCAATAACGCGGAATACAGTTTTTGAAAATCGGTGTTCCAGATCATCACATGCAAAAGAAAGACTAGTCCAGCATTGATGATTTTTCTTTCTTTCTTGCTTTCTTTTTTTGCCACTGAGCCACATCCCCAGCCCTTTTGGTTTTTATTTTGAAACAGGGTCTCACTAAATTGTCTGTGGCCTTGCTAAATTGCTCAGTCTGGCCTTGAAATTGCAATCCTCCTGCCTCAGCCTCCCGAGCCTCTAGGATTGGAGGCATTCACCTCTGTGCCCAGCCCAGCATTGAGTTTTTAAAGGCTGGCCGTGGTTTCAGCTCCTATACAGACTGTATTTGCTTTCTTATCTTTCGATGGAGCTTCTGATTGTCCTATATTCCACACCCATGGGGGAATAGAACTGCAGAGTCCTGCTCCTCAAACCTCTGGCCCCTGGGGCTTAGGGGTGCCTGTTTTCTTCCAGGCATCTTAGCCCCAGAGAGAACTAGGGAGGCTTATTGCTGCCTTCACAGCTTCTGAGGTCCCACTTGGACTGTGCCAGGGGAGGAAAATGGCTTTTCTCTTGAAACCTAATACGTGGTCATTGGAGGTCAGGGAACTCACATTTCCACCTTGTCAAAAGAAGTGGCCCTTACCTGTCCCCTTCCTTAGACCTGACTTTTCAGCCTCGCTTCCCTAGTGCAGTTCGCAGTGCCTCCATACAGTCGGGGTTTTCATACCGAAGTCAAAGACACCGAGTGTCTTTGGGGCCTCCGGTTTAAATCTGAAAATTGAAGGGATGAAGGTGGCTGTCTTAGTGCCGTCTGTACCTGCAGTCCTGACAGCCGAGACTGCTGATGGCAGGAGAACGAGCTGAAGGGACAAGGGCAGATCCGTTCGCTTGTGTGAAATGGTATTTTTTCCTGTGAAATCTCAATACCTCCCTTAGGACATCACGGTGCAGGTCTCTGAGCCTCCTTCCTCTGATAGTTACTCGTTGGGATTTACTCTTGAGAAATCGCTCTGGCAACAGAACCGTTTTGCCTCCATGAAGACGATGTCAAAGTCTCAAAATCCAGGACGTTTTAAGGCAGGATTCCAACCTCATTACTGCCAGGAATAAAACTCATCCAAGGTGAAGTGTCCTCTCTTGGAACTCAAATCCGTCTCAGAATGCCTTTTCTTTCTCCTTTGTTTTGGAAGCTAAGCAATTACTTTTTTTCCAAGGAAGAAAAAAAATGCGCTAATGCACAAAACTCTCTATTTTTCCCTTTCATTTATTTGAAATTGAACTTAACAAAGTCAGTTGCGAGCAAGCACTATATATGAGTAATGCTTTTTGTCCATGAAAGAGCATTGACTCAAATGGTTTGGGAGTGCTGATTCTCCGTCTGCTTTGTGTGAGCGTCCGTAATGACAAAGTACTCATGTCACAGCGTATAATGAAACTATAAATTGTTTTCATGAATGCTCTGAATTTGGTCTTTTACGGGGCAAATTCAAAAGGTATTTAGTGCCACATTTCACATGTGTGAATAACACCAGATGGTGCAATATGTCCAATAGAAGAAGCGAGTCCTGGGTGGGCTTGCACTAGCCGCTGCGCTGGGTGATTGTCATCAAGGGCGCCTGGTACAGGGGAGCGGGGCAAAGCGGGAAAGAAGAGATCCCCAAACCAGGAGGCCAGCGTTCCGGCCAAGTGCACAACCCTTGGGGGAGAATTCAGCACAGCTGAAATATTTAGCTCCTGAAACTGGTTTCTAAGATTGAATCATAGAAACACTGTACACATATCAGGGTTGAATTAATGAACAAATTTATAAGTGAGGAAATGTCAGCTGGGTTTTGTGGGAAGGAGCAATCTATGCAGTGATTTATGGTTCAAGGAAATGAATTTTTAATAATATTTTGATGTTTTATTATAGAAACCATATGGGTTTTTCCTTGAAAATTTTGAGAACACAGAAAAGCATAAAGAGAAATTTTAAAAACTTGGGCAAAGAACTTACTACCAAGAGATCATTTTTAGCGATATTTTTACAAAAATTTTATTAAGTGGGGCTGGAGCGGTGGCTCAGCTGTTACGGCGCTTGTCCAGCATGCGCCAGTATGCGGGTTCAAACCCCAGCACCCACGTACACAACTAAGTGTCAGAGCAACAAAAGCCATGTGCAAAACTCAATAAAAATTGATTCTCTCTCTGTCTCTCTCTCTCTCTCTCTCTCACCTTCCTTCTCACTTTAAAAAAAGATTTTTATGAAGTACCTTTATATCACATAGTCTTGTCTGGATATAAACATGCTTTCTAAAGAGAATGAGGTCCAGCTGTCTATTGGCCTGTGTAATTTGAAAGAATATCTTAGGACTGGAGTGGTGGCTCGGCTGTTACAGAGCTTGCCCAGCATGCTCAAGTACACAAGTTCGAACCCCAGCACCACATACGCAATGAAGTCTTAGAGCAATAAAAGCCACGTGAAAAACTAAATAAAATTGATTCTTTCTCTCTCAAATATCTTATTTTTTTAACTTATTTGCCAATTAAATTATTCTGTCTGTCCCGTTGGTTGAAGTTCATGAACATCCAAGGTCTAGGTTCTGTCTCAAAGGGACGCATCTCAAGCACTGTGGCAGCCTGTAGGCACAGTGTCACCTAGGGACAAATGCCTCCGGCAGCGTCTTAGGTGCAGTGCGCACTAGACAGAGGTGGGCAGGCTCTGCTGACCAGTACTTGGTGCCTCCTTTTGCAGTACCTGGTGTGCAAAAGGAAGCTGGAGAGTAAGAAGGAGGCACTGCTGATCCTGTCCAAGGAGCTGGACACCTGCCAGCAGGAGCGGGACCAGTTCAAGCTCATGGCCAATCAGCTGCGGGAACGCCACCAGTCCCTGAAAAAGAAGTACCGGGAGCTGATCGTAAGTGTGATGCTGCGGTGACTGTCCTGTGCCCTCTGCGGAGGCAGAAAGGGGATTCTGTGGCCTGTCTGTTAAAAGAATGTCACATTCAAACCATCACAAGTGGCAAAGTTAATTGTAAATCACCTCCAGTTTCCTTGACAACCCAGTCCCTCCCCTGGTGACAGGTGTGTGCTTCCCGGTTGCTTGCTCTATCACCTCTGAACACATGCACTTATTTATTTATATTTTTTTAAAGAGAGAGAGGGACAGTGAGAGAGACGGGGGTGGGGGAGAGAATCAATTTTAATTAGTTGGTCATGTGGCTTTCCTTGCTTTGACACTTCGTTGTATACATGGTGCTGGGGTTTGAACCTGCGTCCTTGCGCATGCCAGGTGAGTGCCACAACCACTGAGCCACCACTCCAGCCCTGAACGCATGCACTTATACACGCATGCTTGCCTGTGGCAATGTCCTTACTAATTTATCGATGTGGACCTTTTTATTTTTAAGAGGATTTGCATTATAAATGAAGAAACTTACTTCCTCAATCTCACCACATTTTATGGCCTTAGACTGAACGTGGTTGGTGGCTGCAGTGTGCACTGTGTGCAAGGGAACACTTCCATGGGCCACCCACACAGCACATTTCCTGTGTTACAGAGTTGGACCAGGCAGCATTGTGTGAAGGTTATTCTAAAACACATCCTTTTTGCTTGGCACATTATTTTGGGCAACCTTCTAGGCCATACATATGTATTTAACTCCTTTATTTATTTATTTTTTAAAGAAAGAGGGACAGTGAGAGAGAGAAAGAAACAATTTTATTTAGTTTTTCTTGTGGCTTTCATTGCTCCGATACTTCGTGGTGTATGTGGTGCTGGGGTTCAAACCCACGTCCTCGTGCATGCCAGGCACGCACCATGATTGCTGAGCCACCGCTCCAGCCCTATTTAACTCTTTTTACACATGCGCATAGTCATTCATAGTAAGGATATATCCATATTTTGGGCTTTCAGACTTCTCTCTAGGTTTTCGTATGGTGACATTTCTTTTTCTTTTCTTTTCTTTCTTTTTTTTTTTAAAAGAGAGGGACAGAGAAAAAGAGAGAGAGAGACAGAATCAATTTTTATTTAGTTTTCCAGGTGACTTTCGTTGCTCAGACACCTTGTTGTGTATGTGGTGCTGGGGTTTGAACTCACGTCCTTGTGCATGCCAGGCAAGCGCCATAACCGCTGAGCCACGCTCCAGCCCCTCATATGGTGAGATTTCAAGGATGCAAATTGCACCGAAGCAGAGAATACGAGCTGCATGGTGGCATTTTGCTTTCTTGATTTTTGGGTTTTTTCTCACTGATGCAACTCAGAGTGCAGACACTACTGCTAAGTTCTCCCCAGGTGCTGGGCCCTGCACTGCCCTGGACAGAAACAAGAGAGAAATTCCACAGGTTTAAGTAATGTTGACTTCTCTTTGGACGCATCTGTGTTTGGGTGTGCATTTAGTGAGCATTCGCTTGTTCATCTGAGGTCTTTATATTCCCAGAAAACTCAAAAGGGAGAGAAATTCAGTCCTTAAAAGGCAAGAAGCCTAACAGGACTGAAAGTTCTGTTAGTGCTTCCTCATGTTGAGCATATCCTATCGCCCGGCTTGAGTGGTGGTGGTGGGGTGGCTATCACTGTTCCTTTGGTTCTAACTGCTTAAAAGAGGAGGGCAAATCCGATGGAATATTTCCATTTAGGTTCTGCTCAAAAATAATTTTGATAGAGCTTGATTTTTATTTTTATTTTTTGTTTTTAGTTAACACATTTTTAAAAAATATATAGGTTTGGTTCTAATTGGAACTGATTTTTCAAAAATAACTCTCTGTTTACAGTTACTTTTTAAAAGGTATGTCTGAGCTTTTAAAGGTATATCTGGTTGCAGGGTGGTAGAGGCAGGGAGGGTCTGAATTTAGGTTTGGAATTTGGTTCAGTTGCTTGACTCTAAGCACATAAGATCTATGTAATGTTTGCTTCTTTGCAGGATGGAGATCCGTCACTTCCCCCTGAAAAGAGGAAACAGGTAAGATTTGTTCCTAATCTTTGATAACTCTTGGCTTATTATGATTATTGTCGCCTCACAACAACGAGAGGATTAGGGAATCCCTAAATGTGGGATATCCTTAAATATGATGTCTAGCCTAAGATATCCGAAGACAGCTGTGTTAGGACTTAAGGAGAATTGCTCTGAGCTGCGACATGCCCCACCCTGCAGGCCTGGTGCTCCAGGGGAGCCCAGATGGTGGTGATGTTGAGGGTATGTTCCATGTTACAGGAGGCCTCTGCACTTGATCAGGTCTTCGGACCTGGTGGATACAAACAGGAATACAGGAATCATCCATCTGTTCTCGGCTATGATGGGGACCAACATCCTGTGTTCACCGATGACCGTCAATGACATAGTGCACGTGATACCTATTCATTGATGAGATGCCATGTGCAAAATTCTTGGATTCCTTACCTTGAAATGTTGGATGCTGGTGAAATTTATGTGCAGCACACACGTGCACACATACACACACACACACACACATGTGCACACAATACATACCCACGACTTTTACGCTGAAACAGCAGCTCAATCCCATGGTCACCCCTCCAGCATTCAATGCTGCTCACTTCCTTCCTCCTTCCCAGTTTATGTGATTAGTTTATAATGTTCTGCATTTGATCTAAAGTCTAATTTTCCTATGAAGGTAATTGATGTTTTTTTCTCCTAAACAAAATTACATGGAAATTTATCATTACTTTTTAAAAAACTGGAATCTGTGCTCTTGAATCGCTGGGTGTTTTTGATGTTTGTAAGTAGTATCTTTACTGTGATTTTAGAGTTTGTTGGTATTCATGAAGGAGCTTTACAGTCTTAAGTGAATTCACGTTCTGTGACTTTATAATAAAAAAAAATTTACATTGACTGAGGAGTTTCTGATGAATTCCAGTAAGTCTATCAAGCTGCATTCTTAGAGTTCTAAAAAGACAAGCCCGAGGTCCCAAATACAGCATTGTAGTTTCCCGTGCAGCGTTTGGCTTCCCTTCCTTTAGCATTTAGCGTGGTGGTAGGAGCTTGGGCTGTGCAGTGCTCCTTCCTGTTTGGAACCAGAGTGGCTGCAAGAGAGAGGGTATTTGGAAATGCAAGTGACAGAAATCCTAAACAGCATAACCAATAAAAGAACCAAGTGCCTTACACACCCAGAAGCTCCAAAGTGGTGCGGGCTTCACGGTCAGCCATCCCGTGAAGTTGCCGCACACTTCTGTTCTGTATGGTGCCACACGTAGCATGGTCTCCCAGGGGAAGCTGAATCCCAGATAGCCAGTGAAAACAAAAGTGTGTCCCATGCAGTGCTGGGGACATGTTTACTAAATTATTATCTATTGTCTGAAATTCAAATTCAGCTGGGCATCCTGTATTTTATGAGGCAACTCTGTCATCGGCAGTTGTCACGTCAGCTTCCTTCCATGGCTGGTTCCCCTGAGCAGGAGAGGCAGAAGCCCCTGCTATGATATGCAGTTCCCTCCTTCCCACCTGTTTGGGCCAGTGTGAGACAGTCCAGGTCTGGTGACCTTCGGCAGAGGACCGCTCACACTCACTGGTTTAGACTGATCGCCTGGGGTGGGAGGACGGGCAGGGGTCAGCAGTGACTTCCTCCAGATGGAAGAAGGGCTCTGGGTGTCCCTATCTTAGCTTCCTCAGTCATAGAGTGGGGATAAGCATGGTGCCCACTGCATGGAGAGGCTGAGGAGCAGACAAGGTGACGCAGGCAGAGCACTCGGCTCGGTGCCTGGTGCGGGGTGAACGTGGGCACGTCCTTATCATCCTCCCTTCCTGCTCATCGGCCCTTCTGTAGAAACTGTATATTAGCATGCTGATTCTGTCCACTGTGGCTCTCGGCTCTCTACTGGACACACCATCCATATTGGGCCCCTTTTGGTTGCACTTGGAGCTCAGAGTAACTTAGCCAAAGAGCCGTTCCTGGCTCGTGGGACCTCAGAAGGGATGGGTGAGCAGCCCCCATGGGAGGCAGACGTGTGGCTGGCCAGGAGCAGGGCCAGCAGGGCTCAGGTACCCAGGTCTGCCCTCATCTCTCTCATCATTTAGTGGCCTCACTTTCTCCTTAGAATGGGAAATGTGGCCACCAACCAACCTGGAGCTAGGCCCCGCACCTTTTCCACTAAAACAGGCTGCAGCCCCTCTAGGGAGGGGGTCTCACAAAAGAGCTCCCACACACCATGTTCAGGGTGTTTCAGGGCCAGACAGTTGGGTCAGGCATCCCATAGACAGAAGGCAGCTCCTGTCATTGCTGCTGGAAGGGTGCTGAGTGGATGCTGTCACGGTGATCTGCTTTCCTGGCTGTCTTAAGGTGGCCTTGGGATGACAAGTGACTAATCTCAGCCCGTGTTGCTGACTGCTTACTCTTGCTCCGTGCTGGACATTGTGGATTACCTCATTTCCTTCCCACCCAGCCGTGAGAGCTCGGTCCTGTTGCTGTTAGTCTCTGTGGCCAGGGGGAATGGATGCCTGTGCAGGTCAAGGAGCGTACACACTAGAAGTAACATCACTCATTGGTGATGGAGCCGAGCTTAAGCCCTGCAGTGTGCTCGGAGCTCGGAGCTCCCGCTGATGACTGCAGGACTCAGTGGTCCTTAGAGGGCACTGTGTGCTGTCCAGTGCTGATTTAGACAGAAGGGCATCAGAGTGGGAAGAGCCCAACCCAAAGCCCGGCTCTGGTGAGCTTCCACGCAGTTCACCCTCTCGTCCACACCTCTAGTCCAGGCAACACATTTTATTAATACCCCTTCACTCCCAGGGTGTGTTGATTTGGGCAATCAATAACAGAGTCATCTCAACTGTAGTAGGGGTGCCATAAACAGACAGTAAGCAAAACCATTAAAATGCGTTGAATGTTAAACAGCAATCAGTACAAAAGAGAGAAAAAGAATAACTCAAAGGTAGGGAGGGAATTCTGGCTGAGTAACGGGAAAAATGTCTTGATACATAATGGGGAAAATTGTCCTAGGATTAGGAAAAAGAATCTTACCCCTCTGAAATTTTTCTATTTTTCTTTTTTTTTTTTTAAGAGAGAGGGACAGTGAGAGAGAGAGAGAGAAAGAGAGAATCAGTTTTACTTAGTTTTTCATGTGGCCTTCATTGCTCCAGTACTTTGTTGTGTACGTGGTGCTGGGATTTGAACTTGTGTACATGGACATGCCAGGCAAGCACCCTAACTGCTGAGCCACTGCTCCAGGCCTGAAACATTTCTTAATTGTTATTTACTGTGGTTTATTTAGGTATGATTTGTCCCTGGTGGGTGGTGTTAAGATGCCCTCTTCATTAGCTCAGTGTGGGGAAGAAAGCTTAGCATTAAATTTTTAGGCACTGGGTGCCTAAAAAACTTCTTTTAGCCAGAAGCAGACAGCTTTGGGGTACACAGGTAAGAATGGGAAAGGAGAGGCACAGTGACTTTCTGAACTGTTTCATCAGCGGGAAGCAGTGGGTGCACACCTGACCTGGCCGGTGTCGTTAATATTCAGTGTACATTACATAGTTACCCCAAAGGCAGAGCAACCGGTGGTTTAACTCCCCCACCCCCAGCTGCAGAGCAAATGCACCTTGTATAAGTGGAAGGCACCAGAACCAGCTGCCACGTTAGCAGATGTGTCCAGGAGGACAGGTGCCTGTGTCGGGAAGGGAGAAGATGCCCACTGAGCCTCTCTCGCTGTCAGTCAGCCTTGAGGCTGTGGTGCGTCTTCATTCGGGAAGGGGCGTTCCGTCACCGTCCCTCACAAGGCTCCTCTGCCGTTTGTTTCTTGACTTGGAGGGAGAGTTGGCTCTGATCGCTCCTCGGTGTTCTGCTGTCTTTCACTTCCGCACTCTCCAAATCAGAGCTGCCTTTGAGAATCTGCTGAAAGCCATGGGTCTTTAGAAAAGGCCACATACCTGCCCACAAGGAGCCCACATGTCATTTCACAGAGTCGCAGACTCTCTGCAGAGCATGCCTGACTCCTTGGCATTCTGTGGGCTGCACTGAAGAGCTCTGAACATGTTGAGGTTTTCTTGCATACAGATAGGCAACAGTGCCACATCCCTAGTCTTTGTACTGCTTTGTGGCGTTCAGAGATTGTGCACACACGCATGCACAGGTGCCCATAATCCTCCATCTCTCTTCTGAAGTCACACTGGCGGGCACCTCTCTTAAAGTCTCAAGTGCATCATAGGTGACAGTAAATGACAAGGGCTTTGATTCTGGCGTCCAGTTGCGTGGATTCGAATTCAGCCCTTCCACTTGCTGGCTGGGTGATTCTGGGCAAGCTGTGTAACTTCTCTGAACCTCATTCGCCTTCTTATCAAAATGGACGTAATAATGAAGCATATGCATGAATTATTTGGAATTGGTGGAGTAGTATTTATAATGCTCATTGCCTAGCTGGTGAGGGTGTGACGAATGTTGAATATTTAAAGCCTTTTCCTGTGCCTTACCCAAGGGCACACAGGAGGCTAATAGCAGGACTAGAAGCCAAACCCGCCAGCACATAATGTGGCATTCAGTTTCCTGATTCTTAGGCTGTTTGGGTGCAACCACAGTCAACAAGCAACCCAGCCGTCTTGGAAGTCCCCAACTTAAATGCCTTGTTCAGGGGACTCCGCTTAGAAACCCTGGAGAAGCAGAACTTGAGCTCAGGATTTCATGCAGAGCCACTGTTCCTTCCTGCGGCCACCAGTATCTGGCCATGATATTTTCCTGCATCTAAAAAAACTCTTCCTTAGAGGATGGACTAGAACTTTTATGTTTATAGTTCTAGAAATATAGTTGTCGGGGCTTTCTTTTGGAGCTCAGAATCCTTTTTAAAATAACTCAATTTCCAATGGCAAATCATCCGTTAAAGAAGCTGTGAAGAAATCGTGACAGCAGTGATTGCACTAATAGCTTCTCATGGGACGCTGAAATGGAAATGTCTGCTCGTCACTCCAGGCAGAACTGTGCACCGCGCGCCCTGCGCACCGCAGCCAGAGATCACCCGGAGTTCTCAAACGACCCTTTCAATATTTTTCTTTTGCTAAACAAGCAGTTCCTACAAGGGAGGCAAGGGGGAATTTAAATGCTCTTGGATTAATCTTCTTATAAGTTGGGGTCCTTTATGGTCACAGTGGCACATTCTCCCTCAGCAGACTCCTCCTTGAATAAATAGTCAAACACATCTATAAGGTCTTTGTCTTTTCCCATTTGATTTCAAGCAGCTGTACCAGGGGAGCCACCTCTTCTGATCCAGGAAGGAGCCATTGCTTTCTTGCCTCTGAAAAGTGATGGCTTATTTATACAGTGACATGCACAGGATGACAACGCTGGAGAAAGCAGAGCACAGGGCGGCCCTCCGCGGGACGGGAGGGAGCCTGTTCTTTCAGTAGCGAGGTCTTCTTGGGCAAGCTTATTTCCATCCCCCATGACTGCAGATCAGAGTGACTTTGTACATGTGTCCTGGTTTGATGCTCAGAACCTGAAACTTCCTTCAAAGACCTCTAGTGCTTTGAGAGGTTTCTTTCCATCACACTTTGACGCGACTTCACTATTACACCAGGAAAACTGGGAAGAAATCCGAGGTCCGGCCGCTCAGAGCCCTCCCAGACCAGAAGGACAGCAGCATCATTCTGAGCACTAGTGCTCCTTCTAGAAGTCTTTTGGGTCTTTGCGACAATTTGGTAAGAAAAGCCGGAGCACCCCTGTATTTACATAGGAGCAAATTTGGGCTCACAAAGTCTAAAGAACTTGGGAGCCACTAGGGGTTGGGGATTTAGCTCAGTGGCAGAGCACTTGCCTAGCTTGCGCCAGGCCCCCGAGTTCGGTCCTCAGCCCTGAAAAAACAAAACAGAACAAAAAGGAGCCAGTAATTTGCAGAAACCAAAAATTCATGACCAGAGTTAAGCTGACATTTATTGAAATAGCAACGCCCCCCAGCACTGAACAGGGAGGAGGGGCTGGAAGTGCATTCCTTCCCGAGTGCGTTCTGAGATTCAGAGGCCCACAGGGGAGGCTCCTGAGGCTTCCTCCCACAGCCAAAAGGGATGTGTGGAACAAGCTCCAGTGGGTGGTGGGGTTTTTTTGCTTATAACAAAGCTGTCGCTGTAGCAGAGGTCACAGAGGTCGCCGTTTTGGCAGTCGCATGAATCGGGGGCCCTTGCTAAGCAAAACAAGTTTCACCCTATTGCTGTTCACGCAGGACTCATCGGCAGACCGGAGCGGCGGAGGAGAAATTGCAATTAAATTTGCTATCAATCACAGCTTTCAAGAGCACTGGAGGTGCCATCAGACAGTTTTTTAAAATGTGTTCTTGCTTACGCTAATACTTTACCCCTTGGAAGGTGTGGGTTTAGAGGCTAGGCTATCATCAACCTTTTGAGCAATGTTTGCTAACGTGGTCTCTCTCTTTCCCCTTAGTCTTCTTGAGGAAGCACCCAGGTCACTGATTTGCTTGGCTTGTGTTTTTTTTTTTTTTCCTTTCTCACTTTTTTAGTTCTTTTTCTGATTTGTAATTCTGCTGATCGAGTGTATGTTATGGGACTTTGCGGTGTGTCTCATTTTGTATTGTTCTTTTCCATGACTGGATGACTAATGAATTCCAAAGATTCAGGGTGACTTGGAGGACTGTGCCTTTCTTCTCCTGGCCTCAGGTCTGAACTGTTTAAGGACTCAGGTGGAAACGTGTGCCCCTTCATTCTGACTCCTCTTCCCGGTGTCTGGAATAGTGCAAGGTCAGAAGCTTCCTCTTAACTTCTCATCACCTCTTTCCTTTAGTGTTTATCTGTTCAGGAGGCGGATCTTTCCCTCCACCCTAAGAGGTTTGGTGATGGCAGCCTGCAAATTTAAATAACAAAAGACAGAGTCACAGGAGGGGAAAAAGCATACAATTTCATTAATATTTTATGTCCAATGGGAATTTGCTGAAAAGAAATAAAACTCAAAGAAGTGTTAGCCTTGGGACTTATTTTACCATTTTAAGAAAAGAAAGGGAAGCTGGGCTTTGAGGGATGACTGTGGGAAAGTGACTAAAAATATTTTGGAAGAAAGTAATGAGCAATTAGAGTGATGTCAGTGAGGTTTGTTTAGGAAGTTCCTCTCGGGCCCACTCTGACCCTCCGTCTCTGGCAAGCAGTCTTTCTAGGTACTGGAGAGAAGGGCATCCTCATAAACAGACGCTTATGCCCTGCTTTTAGGCAGAAAAGTGGTGCCAAGAATTCTTCCCGGATCTGTTGACTATCAGTTGCCTTCAGCTCAAAATAGTACTTAGGACAACGTTATGGTTTGAATACGAGGTATCTCCCCAACGCGCCTGTGTAATTGCAGGAATATTCGGAGGTGAAATGGTTCGAGTGTGAGATCTATAACCTAATCAGTCCACGGCAACTATAGCAAGCAAGCGGGGTGTGGCTGGAGAAAGTGCGTCACTGGGGTTCGTCTCCGCTGAGGTTCCTTCCTCGCCCTCTGCTTTCTGTCCGAGAGCTAAGCAGCTTTCCTCTGTCATGATGCTCTGCTCACACGGCGCCCAGAGCAAGGAGTTGGCCCACCGTGCAATGAATCTCTAAACCCATGAACCAAAGGAAACTTTTCCTCCTGATTTGGTCTTGTTAGGTGTTTTAGTCAGAGCAAGGAAAAGCTGTCGTGGTAATAGCAGCATAATTGGGGGTGGCATATTCTGAAACCCTTCTTATCCACCTTTTCATTTTTACCAGCAGGCATGGCAATGCTATTTAGTAGATCTTTTATCCCCGTATAAAATATTTAAAGCTCCTTCTTACAGCTCGTGTCCTGAAATCTCTTCTTCCAAATCAGTGTTTATTATTTGATCACTGAAAATAGGAATACTTCATAGTGATGGTCATTGCCAAATATGGCATCTAATTGCATTTAAAAATCACCCATCAGTTCCTGTAAGGGTTAAAAAAACACATGGCATTTGTTCTATCGTGTTTTGTGCCACCCACTTGGTGGTAGAGACAAGAGCTAGAGTGTACAGTGCCCTGGGACTTAGGAAAGGTGGACTAACCGACCTCGGTGAGAATTTCTGCACAAGGTTGCTAAGAGGTTGGGGTGGGAGCCGACGTTCTCTCCACTTCCTGTCAGGATGTGTGTTGTCACCCCTGTGCAGAGAGCATTTCCAGGGCACCCCACTTCCCGCAGCAGGAGCTGGTTTTGGCGAGATGCTTCGGCACACATCTGTGGCAGGACGACTGAGTTGTTTCTTGTCAGAGGACAGTGTTTGGAAAGGAGAGCCACCACGGTCTTTGGGCCTCAAGCCTCCTTGCTGTGTTTCCAGCAGATCTCCCTCCCCTCCCCTCCCCTCCCCACTACAATTTCAGCTGGGAAGAGGGACGTCAGAGTTTGGATTCTATAGTCTAGTCCACTGTATTTGCATTCATGTAGTATCAGGGTGAAAATGTCAACCTTTAATGTTGGCCCTGGCTAGATCTGAATATTAAAAAGAGGCTTCTTTGTAAATCCTAGCACGTTGTGCTCTGGATGCTGACCCCTCTGCCCCAGAGCATGAGAGGAAATGATCCTGGGTTCTCCTCTCTCCTTCCCTGGGAAACCCCTCCTCGTCTCGTGCCTTGTTCTCTTGACACTTCCTCTGCCCAGCACTGCTGTTCTGAACTGATGGTCACAGAGTCCTCAGTAGCAGCAGGCAAAGCCCTCTGCCTAGCTGGTAAATTAGAAGCAGGCGTCGCACGTTCCCTGATGGATTGCTGGGTGAGTGTGTGTGAGTCACGGTGTTATTTTTGGTCAGAAGAATTGTGTGAACTTTCCTCCTCTATTCTGAGTGCTTCAAAATGTACGATTTTCCTTTTTTTTTTTTTTTTCCGCTTCTTCTTTAAGGTGTATGTCAAGGAATTAGGTACCATATCAGAATAGTCATTTTCTAGCTTTCAGAGTTATTGTTTTGGAGTTGAGGAGGTAGAAGGGTTGAATAGAGAAGAATTGTGTGTTGACAGGTAATCCAGTCTATTAAATGTAAAAGAAAATTACAGTCACCTGTTTAAGGTAGAGTCTCCTCCCCATCCCACCTTCTGTGCATGCTCCAGGGGTCAAGTTTAAAGTGGGGGTGCGGGTGCAGATTACCGTGAACTCTCTTGGAGTCGTCAGGATTCTAGTTGAGTGTTATTTTGTGGATGATATAGAAATGACTGCTGTTATTTTGGTAATTTTCTTTTCGGCCAGGATGCAGAATAAATAATGTCTGATCATCACTCCATCATGTTTCTAGCCTGCTTTTGCTAAAGCAGTCAGATCCTCTGGCCCAGGTTTCTCTGAAATTTTCAAGTGCTATTTACGCAGGGCATCTGCTCTGATTTAGTATCTAAATACCTGGGAGCACCCTTAAACTCAGCGCAAGGCCCAAGGACCAGCGCCAGGCTGAAACCTAATTGTTCCTGATTTTTGATGAGAGAGTACAGAAACTGAGAGTCAGTGCTCAGAGACTTTTATAGCAATCTGTCAGCATGTTTTTGAATCTAACAATAATCACTTCAAGTTTTATCTTGATGTCTTCTTAGATTCATTTCCCTATAATTCATGTTTATTGCATTTTTACAAAAGTATTGATTAGTGATGGATTAGAGGAAAGGAACTTGGTCATTTACCACTGATAGATTGAGTTATTCTGGCAGTGAAGGCCAGAGTCTCCCCCCATACCTGAGGGGCACAAGACATTATGATCCGAAAAGGGAAGGTTAAAGAAACTACAGATTTGTTTATTGTTTATTTTGGGGGGTTTTGTTAAGTTGCCGTGATTACACTTGGAAACACTTTCTTACAAGCCCCCTCCCACCATTCAGGAGAAGGCTCCTGGGCAGGTGGGTTTTGCTGTGCCTCCTCCAGATGAGGATGCTGAGATTGTCCCGACCCATGTGCAGGTGGCAGCTGGCTCTGGACAGGGCAGGCACAGGGTGCCCCTTCCCTGGGGCAGTCACTGCTGTCTGGCGGCCTGTGCCTCCATCTGGTAGCAAGGGAGTATGTTTGCTGCAGCAGGAGAACATCAGTGAGCTAACGTCTGGGAACGTTCTGGGGAGGAAAAGCAGGACCCTCACTCGTAATGCTTTGTGCTCAGGAAAGAATGGTGGGTCAGAGGGAAGTGACCAGGATCAGCCAAGAACTGAGTCCTACCCCTGTGGCCTTGAACTGTTCTCCCAAATGGCAGTTCGAGATGTGATGGGGAGGGAGGAGATGGAAGCCAGATGGCCCTTCCTTCCCCTCTGCCTGGAACCTTCTCCCAGGGTGCCCACGAGGCCAGCGCTCTCCCTTTACCAGTCTCGGATTCAGTGTGGCCTTCTCCTCCCTTCTCTCTGCTCTCTTTGCCTATTTTATTTTTCTTTGGGTACTTAATATCCAGCAGACTTCTTTACCATTCTAATATAATTAACGTAATCAATTTGGTGTAAGTTTACAAGGGCGAGGGCTTTGTACTGTCTGCCGCTTTCTCCAGATTGAATTCAGCGCCTAACACATAGTAGATACTCAATAAACACTTGTTGTATAAATAAACTAGTGGCTAACAATTGGGGATGGGGCAGTCACAAAGGAGCCAGTTGGGCCCAAGGAGGCATCCGCTGTACGCTCACAACTTTGTCTGCTGAGTAGTTGTGGGCAGTCTGCCTTTAACCAGCACCGACTGTATGCCAAGCTTGGAGCAGGCGTTCGGTGTCCTTTATCCACATGAAAACGTGTCCTCTTAGCTCTGGTCTGCAGCAGGGGAAGCTCAAGGGTTAAGAATGTTAGTGGCACACCTGGGATGCCATTCTGTCCATCCGGTTCCATCCAGAGAAGCTTCCACGCACACAGTCGGTTTCTGTGTCTCTTGTTCCTTTGCTTCCCTACTACAAAACGGGAGTGAATTTTCCTCATCTTTTACTAACTTTTTATTTGAAATCTGGGAAACTTGGAGCTCAAATAGTACAAGTTATGAGTTTTGCAGATATGGGGGTGAAAAACTAGATTGTGTAACTAAGGAAGGTTCAGAGATAATGAGAGGAGCTCAGAGCGGAATCCAGCCCGCAGGGGCGAAGAGGCTTTCCAGCCAAGACTCTGTGCCAAACCCTGGATTCGGTGGTCGGCACTTGGTTAATTATTCCAGATCCCTCCCAAGGCCAAGGAAGTCATCTCCAGCCTCAGGTTCTTATCTCTCATTTTAACAGTATTTATGGAGCATCTACTAGGTGCTGGGGAGAGGTCAGGAGAGCGCAGTTCCTTGCCCTTCACGGAACTTAGGTTTTAGCCAGGAGGGGGAGACAGGAAATGAGCAGTGAGCAGTAAACCGTGCTGTGAATCATATGGTGTGTTAGAAGATGGCTCACGCTCTGGAGAACAGGAAAGAGGAGAAGGTGGCGGCCTTAAGCTGCACGGCTCAGGTGCTGACCTCTGAGAAGGGTCCTGAATGTGGCAAGGAATGGGCTGGTGGACGGTGGGAGTGGTCCAGGGAGAGGGCATTTCAGTAACGAGCTCTCAGGACATTTTTGCAGTAGTCTAATACGGCTGACTCCTGCACTGTCCCCTCGGTGCCCTCTGAGCCATCCTGGAAGCAAAGAACCCCTGGCATGGAGGCTCATGCTGGCTTCCTCGGCCTCCGTGCAGTGGGAGCGGTGTGATTTGTACTTACCATGTGCGCATTTGTGCTTGCTCTAGTGGGCTTTGTGGGGTTCTGACGGGGTGGATGCCGATGCTATCAGGCCCCAAGAAGCCCTGCATTTATCTACTCCTCCTCCTGATTGTATCTCCTAATGCCTTGATGTTTCCAGGCTAATCTTGCACAGCTATTGAGAGAGTCTCAGGACCGAAATAAACATCTGGGAGAAGAAATTAAAGAACTTCAGCAGAGGCTTGGAGAAGTCCAGGGTGACAATAAGGTATTGTGCATATTTAAAGGAAAAGAGTCTGCTGTGTAATTGTGCGCTAGAGGTTTATGTAGAATAAGTCAGAAAAATGTAATGCAGCATTTGTTGAAAAATTTGTTATAGATTCAACATTTGGGATGCAAATTCAGTTCAGTGTTATTTTTATTACTTTCCCTCTGTGTGTACGTGTGCCCGTGTGTGTACATGTGTGTGTGCCCATGTATGTGTGCATGTGTGTACATGTGTGCATGCCCCTGTGTGTACGTGTGTACATGCCTGTGTACGTGTGTGCATGCCCATGTGTGTACATGTGTGCATGCCCATGTGTGTATGTTGTGCATGCCCGTGTGTGTACGTGTGTGCATGCCCCTGTGTGTACATTGTGTGTGCCCCTGTGTGTATGTGTGTGCATG
>PVKS010038082.1:0-18178 GCA_004027875.1 Aplodontia rufa
TAGAAGTCAGGTCTAGGAGAATTGGAAGTAAAAAGAAAATGAAAATAGGAAAAAACAACAACCAGCGCAGGCAGTTGGAGGACCCTTCCTCAGGCCCTTGCTGCGATCCACTGATCCCCTGGCTGTGCTTGCCCAAGGCGGCTCTCCCTCTTCCGATCGCTCCTCCTTCCAGTCCTCCTGGTTGGAATTCTGTCAGTCGGAACTGAGTTGAAAGACCATTGACATTCTCATGCTTTTTTGGTTTGTTGGGTTTTTTTGTTTGTTTGGTTGGTTTTTTGTGTTTTTTCGTTATTGATTTTTATTTTTTTGTTTGTTTCGATCAACTTTTTACTGCTGCATGTTAATTATAAAAAATTTAGGGAAGACAAAAGAAACAAAGTGCAAGATAAAATTCACCTTTACCCGCCTCTCACGGATAACTTGATGAGGCCAAGGTATATGTAGTCCTGTCTTTTCCATCATTTTTACTTACAAGGTGAGCACCAAAAACCAGTGGTATCTGAATGTTGTGCAACAGGGTTTCCAACACATTCTTAAAAAGGAAGAGTGGAAACCAGTGACATTTTCTAGATTTCTCAATGGTATGAAACTTTAAACTCATTGCTTCTTCTTTTTTGCTTTTTATAAGACAGAGGGACAGTAAGAGAGAGAAAGAGAGAATCAATTTTATTTAGTTTTTCGTGTGGCTTTCGTTGCTCTGACACTTTGTTGTGTACGTGGTGCTGGGGTTTGAACCCATGTCCTTGCGCATGCAAGGCAAGCGCCAAAATCGCTGAGCCACCGCTCCAGCTCAACATAATCTTAGGAAGCAGATACTGTCCTCATCCCCATTTCCCTGGTTAGAAAACTGAAACACAGATAGGTTAAGTAATATGTGCAAAGTCACACTGCCTACCGTGCCTCCAGCTGCCGTGCTCCGAAGGGTCACCCCACACACCCTCGTTGTGAGCATTGAGTGCCTGTCATATGACCTGTACTTTCAACCATGTAAGACAGACACACTAGAATGGGGAGTGTGTCCCCGTGACAAGAGGTCTCACTCAGTATGCTGTTTCAGGAAACCAAACTTCTCAACCAGCCCTTAGCTAAATATTTCAGTCATTCATCAACAGATGTGCCTCTGTCAGTGGCAACAGAGTACTAATGAGTCCCTCTGGTATTTGTGTAGCACATGGTCATTTATGAAGTACTTCCTCATGTCACCTCACAGTCATGGTTGTCACAACAGCCCTGTAAAGCCAGAAAGACAGGATTATCTGAGAATCAGACTCAGAGGAAGGAAGTGACTGCCAAGGACACTAGCAAGGAAGACCGGATTCAAACGGTGGGGTCCTGACTCATGGCCAAGGCTCTGGGGAGGCTCATGGCTCCTGACCTTGGCTTAGAGGCTTGTGTTGGACAATTAGAAGCTACTTGCTAATTATGTGACCTTTCTGCCTCAATTTCCTTACCTCAAAAATTAGGCTAACAAGATCTAGGATACAGCGGATGTGAGGACTCGATGGGGCCAAGGGGCGGTCAAAGGCCACTCGACAAATTCTGCTTGCCCTTTCTCCGATGTGTATCTGCTCGTGGAGAAGGTTACTGCAGGTTGAATTTGTAAATGAAATCTAGTTTAGGTGCTGTTCCTCAGAGCAACAAGTGCTTTGTGCAGCGTGAATAGTCAAACTCCCCCCATTCTTTCCCCACCATTGTTTCACAAATTATGATTTTTCTCTTTGGAGTTTTCTTAAAGTAGGTCGCTGAAACTGTAGGCTCCAGAAAATGCACATGTGGGAGAGTGGAGGACCCAGATGCCCCACTGCTTTTCTGAAGGTGACAAAGTGGCTGTTGCTGGCTCAGATTCAAACTCTTAGGGCCAGTAACAGCCGGAAGGGACTGGCTCCAAGACCCTTCCCTGGAGGCAGCACCAGACCCTGGCCTTCCTGAAGCCCAGCCCAGCAAGAAGCCCTTGGATCTCTCTCTGTTTTTCCCCAGGCCCCAGGGACTCCATTGTCCCCAGAAGCATAAAAGCCTGCACATCAGGGTAAGATGTTCTACCAGAGCATTTAAACCCCTGAGGACAAGCGTCATGATCCATCTGCCCCCCGGCCTTCTGGGCTTCATCCTGGCAGCCTCAGGCTGCTAAGAGTGTGTCCCGTGTTCCCCTGCGGAAGCAACCAGCAGAAATGCTGGGAATTGGGGTGATTCACTGTCACCTTAAAAACACGTAAGGAGAAAAAAATACATGTCATGCTTTTCTGTGTAAAATAAATTCAGGAACTGAAATGTCTCAGGGAGAAAATGAGGCTTTGAATAGAAGCCTGCAACAGGGAGGGAATGGATGGAAAATGTTGAATTTTTAAATAACCACATTTCTTCCCCTTAAAAAAAATAAAAAGAAAAACCCTGCCTGTTCAAGTGAGAATAAGCAGCCTCCCACAAGCATCCTCCCCTCGGCTCTTCCCAGGGCCTCGGAAACTGGAGAGGAGGAAATGATGCAGTTGCTCTGCATCTTTCAGCTGAATTTCTGTGGCATTTGATTGCCCTGGTGGTGTTTACCTCACAAATGCTGCCTAGTTCAGGCCCGAGGGGAGGCCACGCCAGTGAAAAGAACTGGAAGCTGAGCAGGCTGAGCAGCCAACAGAGGAAGCCTTCTCAGAAGCAATCAGTAAGAAGCAGTCCCAGCTTGGGCTGTGGAGGGCTCAGGGCTCCTGTGGAAAAGCAGGCACCTGGAGGATGGCAAGAGACAGATGGCCTTTGGACTCCATTATCTTAGAGGCTGGACCCAGGAATAAAGGCCTCCACCAGTACCTGCCTCCAATGAAGTTCAGTTTGCCCCACTCTGAAAAAGAACACTGTTTAGAAAAAGGTTTCCCGTGAGCCGTCAACGCTCGGGCCTCACCACCCTGAATCCCAGAGCCACTAGGTAACTCTGTGCTTTCAACCCCATCCTCTCCAGGAATCCTTTGTGGACCCTGCAAGGCAGAGTTAGGGGCTCCTTCTGGATCTCTCCAAGCAAACTGTTTCTCCCCTTATGGGGCACTTCACTGTGCTGAATTTTCAATATCTTTTGGCTAGCCTCTTGCCTCCCTCTGGCTTTAACTTCCCCAAGAGTAAGAGCCAACTTCACCATTACAGCCCTGCACCACGTTATGCGTCCTCAATAATCATTGGTAAAAGACACAATGTGAAAAGAACAAGAGAGATATTGGATGCCTACTGACCAGGAAGGTGCCCTCGATGGTTCTTTCCCACAACTCAGGTCAGGTATTGCTTTCTCTGGAATGCTTTGGGTCCTTCACACACAAGGAAAATGTTAGTATGAGTTTAATTGTGAACTTTGGCGTCAGAACAGGTCTGGTTTTGATTCCTTGTTACACCAATGCATGCTATCTAGACACTTTTTTTGTAACTTCTCTTAATAACTTGTTCACTTACCAAATGACAAGAAGAAGATTCAACTTTCAGAACTAATACAAAGCAAATGAAACGGTCAGGTGGTAGGTGATGTACAATGTGTCAGCCTGGGAATTGCCCTGCCAGTTTTATTTTCCACTCTTGTCCTCTTCTATCCAACTCTTCAAAAACTAGCCTCTACCACAGCCTCCCATTTCTTACTGCCTCATATGGTGAGAAATAAAGTAATTCTTGATTTTTTGTTTGTTTCCAAAGGCCTGGTTTCTAATAAAAGATTTCAGAAGACTACTGGCTGAACAGTCCCCCTACAACAGAATATTCCCCTCTTTTGCATCCAAGCTGTTCAGGCACAAGATTCTTGTTGAGAGTAAGTTGGGAGAAGTGAAGTGAACCAGCTAGATGCTGGTTTGGATGGTGCACCCCTGCCACTTTGATCCCAGTCCCAGGAAGAGAATCAGAGGAGATAACAGAACATTTGCAGGTTTGAAGAGCCCCCAAGAAACGGGACTTGAATCCTCACTTGCTCTGAGAGGGTCTCCATGTTGAACTGTAAGGAGCATGAAGGCAGAAATAGGGCACACATGCTGCATCCTTCCCTCAAGGAGCTAATGAGATTACGGTGATTTCTCCGGAGAAATGTATGTATTTCTCTGGAGATAACCAATGTGGCACGGGACATGTCCAATGACCAAGCCAACCAGCTCTCATGAGAGATGTAACAAGACTGTATCAGATCAGAGCAAGAGGGATACGCCACCCTTTCCTCCAATCCCAAATCATGGCAGTTCTGAGGATTAGTATTAGAAAAAGGCAGGAGAAGAGAAGTCCAGACCTGTGTGGGTTTAAAGATGAAAAGAACTAACACAATACTGAAGGGACTGAGTTGATATAAATATAATTGGACTAAGGTTTTTCACATTGGAAAAAAATGAGGGTTTAAGCAAAATTTAAGTCCAGTTACAGAAAATAATAAAACTGTATTCTGGCTTTTTTATGAGTCTTGAAACACACAGCAAATTTAAAGCAATTAAATAGGGCCTAGTGCACAGGAGGTTCTGAAGATATTAGCTCCGCTGGGCTAGGTTACTTTAATTTTTATGCTACTATTTCTCTCTCTTCAAAGTCTGAGGCATTTGTCATTTGGTTCAGGGATTCAGCTAGGTTTACTTTGAGAATGCAAATAAATCCATCAACAATCATTTACATCCACAAGTATAGAAAGAGACCCCTGTCCTTCCGGGAAGTGATGTTGTAATTAGGAAAAGGAGACAATGTCCGTCATTGCCATCATGGGACTGAGGTCAGAAAGGCTATATAAACACTGTAGGCTACATCTCCTAAGTAAAAGCAGATTCCAACCACTCCTCATCATTTCCAAACCTTTCTCCCTAGCCCAAGCCACCATCTCCCATTGGATGCTGCTTAGTCCCTTTGCTCCTGCTGCCCTGAGAGCTCTCTACGAAGTGACTCCCTTGAAGCATAAATAGGATTGTGTCACTCTTCTACTTAAGACACTCCCAAGAAGCTCAGTTCTCACCCACCTCCCCCTAAAGGTGAGCTGAATCCAAAGACTAGAGTACAAAAAGGAAAGCAGTAACTCTATGGTGGAGAAATCTGGAAAACCCACCTTAGCCAAATGATGAAAGTTAGCATCATTGGTTCTGGCACACGGATCTCAGGTGTGGTGTTCTGTCCAACGACTCATAGCCCCAATCATGAGAGGAGCAAAGGACGAAACCAGATAGGAGCTTTCTACAAGATACCAGACTGATACTCCTCAAGGCAGTCAAGACCACGAAAAACAAGGAAAGACTAAGTGTCAGAGCAACAAAAACCAGATGAAAAACTAAATAAAATTGATTTTCTCTTTCTCTTCCCTCTCTCCTAGTCTCTCTCTTTAAAAAAAATGGAAAGAAATGAAAACTAAGTTTTGCTTTTTAATTGTTCTTTCAGTTTCTTAGCTCTCTTTAGACAAGGGCTATCGTGGAATATTGTGGATACCTCAAATGTAAGATTACATTCAGTGTTTCACTCAGCTATTGCCACAAGTATGTGCCATAAAAAATTACTAAAATTTTATGATTTACATTTTGTCTGATATGTGTTAGTTGGGATTCAATAAACCTAGTTTGTGTTTTACTCTAAGCTATAAAAAAAATCATTCAGAAATGTAATTTCCTCTATTCTTCTTTAATCAACGTTAATTTTTGTTTTGTTTTGTTTTGTTTTTTAGAGAGAGAGGGGGACAGTGAGAGAGAGAGAAAAAGAACCAATTTTATTTAGTTTTTCATGTGACTTTTGTTGCTCCAACACTTCATTGTGTACTTTGTGCTGGGATTCAAACCCACGTAATGGCGCCCAACCACCAAGGCACCACTCCAGTCCAATCAGCGTTAGCTTTTGAAACTCCATTTTTGCAAATGAAACAAACTTTTAGTTTTATGACCTCAAAGTACTCAAGATTCTCAGAGAAGAACATTTATTCACTTTGGGCTTAAAAGAAAAAGACCCAAAAAGATTACATACTTCCCACAATCTGAATTCCTACATACTCACCACAGCTAAGAACAACCTGCTCAATCTTATGATCTGACCACTCTTCCTTCTCCAGCCTCTTTGCCTTTTCCCCAGTCATCCTCCCCCCCTTGGCTATTCTGGGAAAACTTCAAGCACATCATCCCTTCAGGACTCCGGCCTTTGCTATTCCCAGATATCGACTTGATTGCTCAGACCCCTATTCAAATGTGGATTTTTCAACGAGGTTCTCCAAGACCGCACTATGGTAACTTCGACCCCTGCCAGACTCACTCCCTTGTCCTTCACCTTGCTTTCTCTTCTTGCTTCGCATTATCTGATATTATCATAGACTCATTTGGCTGGAAGTTTTTGTTAGTTCTTGTTTGTTTGTGGTTTTGGGTTGTTTGTGGTTTCCTCACTTTTCTCCATGAGGAGAGGGATTTTGTCTGCTTTGATCACTGCTGTAACCCTGGTGCTTAGCGGTTTCTGGCACATAATAAGAGTTTAATCTTTTCAATGAATGAATATAAAATCTGTGCTGTTCTTGCTTCAGTCCATGTCCCTTCAGGTGGCACCGGGCCATTACAACAGAACTGAGATTCCCTTCTGGGCCCAAAAGATACCTAATGATGGACGTGTTTGATGTAAATGAAACAGAACTCCTGCCTTGGATTAATTATAAGAAGCCATTTATAATTAGCTCATTGTTAAATTAATCAGCAAGCTTTTGCTACCTCATGAGTAAAGTTTAATTTCCCAAATGATTTTTGGCACTACTGATAAGCCCGTGGGCAATGGACAATATTTAAGTGACTACTAATGTTAAATAAAATTATTTGTTTGGTAAAATGCTAGTAAAATTAAGTCTTTTTAATTTATTGGCATGAATAAGCCAGATTTTTTACCACAATGACTTTTATAATGAAATATAAAATATATACTTCAAATAATACCCTCTAACCAAGGGAACTTTCCAGAATGATGGAAATGTTCTACATCTTGACTGGGGTAGTGGTTATACAGGTAAATATCTTCATCAAAATTCATAGAATACTAAATATGCAAATAACTGTAAATTTTATCTCAATTGTTTAAAGTTTGGCTCTAAATTGATAACAATCGCATTGTACCCAACTCATGTTAATAAAATCTATTTGTTTATGTTTATATTACTCTCAGTTTTCCATAGGTGTATAACATATAGACCAACCTTTGAACCATATTTTTTGTTGGGAGTTTATAATATTTTCTGTTATTATTATTATTATTAAATATAGACCATCTTGAAAAGATGTTTATTCCCTTTATTCAGAAAAATGCAAAACAACAGGTAGCAAAAGCTATCTCTCAAATCTAAATAATAGCAACACAATCTCAAATGCAGGGAAATGTATTTGAATATTTCCACTTATAGAGAGAATTTACATTTAAAAAAACGTAAATATCTAAATTGGAATTAAACCAGGTGAAATCCCTAGTACTTAAAGGAGGGAAACAAAGACACCTGCAGGTAATTAGCACAATCATTAACATGAAAGGGAAAACAGGTACTGAGCTATGACTACATGTGCTCACCAAAGCTCTGGGAGCAACATTGTGAAACAAATTCCAACAGTAAAGTAGATTTCAAAATTATTTCAGAAAAACTTTACAATACCTGTATCTGTGTCTCAGTTGACACCACATTTTCTTATGAGAAATTAACATCAAATTTTCCCAAGAGATGAACTTCTATGAAAATAGAATAAATATTTGCAACACTTCTACATTCAATTCCCCAAAGATTTACTGCCAATTATGATATAAAAAAAATTTATTCATGGGATTGGAAGGGTGGCTCAGCAGTTACAATGCTTGCCTGGTATGCATGAGGTTGTGGGTTCAAACCCCAGGACCACGTACACAACCAAAGGTGGGAACAATGAAAGCCACATGAAAAATAAAAATTGATTCTCTCTTTCTCTCTCTCTCTCACTGTCCCTCTTTCTTAAAAAAAAAAAAAAATGTTTTTTCAATTTTTTTTTTTTATTAAAGAAATCCTCTAAAGATGAAGATCGGATGTGTGTAGCTGACATCCCTTCCCTCAAAAGAATTTTCTTGGAGAGTGGCTGCTTGCCATGTGTGGGGGGAAATGGGTCTCAATGCCATGAGCGGATACACCAGCCCAGTCACCCCAGCTGTCTGCTGCCATCTGACCATGGTGCTTCCGGCTGTGGGCATGTTCTTCACTGCCTGGTTCTTCATTTATAAGGTTACCTCCACCAAGTACATACAGGATATCTACAAAGGGCTCTTCATCTCTTTGGAGATGGGCTATGAGCTATGGAGTCCTCTTCCTTCTGTTCTGGTGGCTTCACTAAATCCCTGCTTTTGTAAATTTTTTTTTTACAGTTGCTAGAAGTGTCCTGTATGCTGCTCATAATAAAGACAGATACATAACAGCAAAAAAAAAATAATAATTTTCTTGGATATCAACTATTCAATTAATTGATGGTACTTCACAGCACGTATCACCATCTGAAATCACATTGTCTATGTTTGTTAATTCATTTGTTTATGGGCAATCTCCTCTATTGCCATGTGAGCTGAGAGAGAGCAGGACTTGGAGTCTCCTGTCTCAGTTGTGTCCTGGCACCTAAAACAGTAGCTAGACACATAGTAGGCTCAGCCACCCTAATAATGGGTAAATGCCCTGGCAGAAGGTGCCTTGGGTAACGCTGAAAAAGCTACTCTACTTCAGGTCCCAAACAACTGTGTCCATCATGCAGAGGACAGGTTATGGCCAACTGAGCGGATGGTGTGGTGTCAAGAGGGGTTGAGGGATGAGGCAGTGAAGGAGTGGGGAGAGTGTCATCTAGATCAGGGCACCTGGGTTGGCTGGGGCCTAAGGAGGGTGGTGTGTGGCCGTTCTGGAGTGGTTGGCCTGGGCAAAGCATGTGGAAACACAGCAGACAGGCTCGTGAGACATAGCAAGCTAAATCACAGGCACAGCCAAAAGACATGCCAGTTACATATGGATAAAAATTGAAAAGGAAAGAATTGGGAAAACTACCTCCAACCCCACTACACTGCACAGCTACTGTCACTACGTGGGCATTTCCGTAACCAACTCTTTCTCACAGTCCACACACCACACGACCCATGACATCCCACAGAGGCAGCACGGCTACTTTCCTGGGCTCATGCACTGCTCACAACATGCTCTCTAGATATGCTCTCCCGGGTCCCAACTACATCTGTCTTCACCGTTCCTCCTGCCTGCAACGCCTTACCTGCTCCCATCTCCCCAGGCCCGCAATTCAGCCTACTTGGCAAAAGTCAGCTCAAATATTGTGCCATCATAAATTAAACAGCTTCTTGTATCCTTTTAGGAAATTGGTCTCTTTGGGCACAGAGATCAGCTGTATCTTCAGAAAGAGGCAGAGAGGTGTAATAGAGAGTTCTAGGCTTTGGAGTCAGGGATCTCTGGTTTCAAACCAGCAAAATTCACACTGCCTGCAATATCAGGTACATGACTCAAAAGGTTTCCCTTCCCTTAACCCATGGATCAAAGGGATGATCACATTTGATTAGTGCTAAGTGTAAATTTTTCAAAGGTTGGAGGTAGGTTTTAGTGATGACTCCTTTGGCTTGCATCTTCCAGGGAACTAGCTACAGGAGCTGGCTCTGGTATCATGGAAAGTCCAACACATTCTAGACAGGTCTCCTCATACCCTGTGGAAAGTTAAAGGGAAAGTTACCAGGGCATAGGTGGCAATCTGGTCTTGCTGGGTCAAATACTTCTCTATCAGAAAGGAAAGAAAGATGGGGACAACTTCTGGTGGCCACCATTTATGCAAAAGACCCTCAGAAGTTCCTCCCCAACATCTTGGTGTATAAACACTAGGAAGAGAAGTCAGATGTTCTCTTGTTCTTGGAGGGTGTTCTGAAGCCCCAGTGATAGACCACAATTCATCCTGCAGCGCAATGAAATATATCAGATACCAGTCATTTGCCAGGGCCTGATGACACTGCAGCAATAGGGCAGAGGTGCCCAGAATTAACCTGGTGCCAATATTGCTCCAAATACAGATGATCTGATAGAAGTTTTCTGAAATTTTCCTTATGTGTGACTTGCACTGTGACAAGGTAGCTATATGTAAGTACATTTAGGCAGGTCCTCTTGGAAGTTTACTTGACTATCAGTGTAGATTATACAAGCTGGACAAACTTTGAGGATCTAGACCAAGGAGTCATGTCACACATTAGGATTCCGGGTGATCCAAGAAAAGCTGTCGTGATGATGATGTTGATAACAATAGCTGATATTTTTAAGTTCTCCATGTACCAACCCCTTTTATCCCATGTAATATCAACTTTCATTATTGTCATTTTACAGATATAGAAACTGAGGGTCAGAAGTAAAGTGATAGGCATAAGACCACACAAAGAGTAAGTAGTGTAGGTGAGACTTGCACCCACACTCCTGAATCCAGAACACGCCCTCTGAACCAGGCTGGTGGCAGCAGGGCCCGGGCATTGCAAGGCAATGGCACAATCTCAGTGAGACTGCCCTCCACTTCATAGTGTCACTAGTCAGCTGTTCCATTACTGTGACAAAAGACCTGACAATAATAATGAGGAAAGTTTATTTTGAGGGCTCATGGTTTCAGAAGTCTTAGTCCATGGATGGCTGGCTCCATTCCTCAGGGCTCGAGGTAAGGCTGCACACCATGGTGGAAGAGTTTGGCAGAGGGACACGGTTCAAGGGATTACATCATGAAACAGAGAGACTCCACTTCCAAAATACAAAATATATACACCCCAAAGTCACACCCGCAATGACCCACTTTCTCTAGACACACCCTACCAGCCTTCAGTTGCCATTTTATCCCTCGCAGGGGATTAACTCAGTGATTGGATTAAGGTTTTTATGACCTGATCATTTCATCTTAGCCTTCCTACATTGTCACACATGAGCTTTTGGGGGACACCCACATTTATACCATAACAGTATGAGAGAGGTTGGTCAAAAATTAGATTAAGGAAAGATGGGGAGGGACTCATTCCATTCTGTTCAAACTTATGCCCTTTAGCCCTTCCCAAAACTAAGTCCTAAGAGTTGATCATGCCATTGTGAAGCTATGTGCTGCTGCTGGCCACTTCCCCATCTCTAGGCAACATCATCATAGTATTGAGTCCAATTTACAAGAAACACAGCCTCAAATTTGTGCCCTAATGATGCTAGAAGTTTCAAGCAGTCCTCTAACTGAGGATTTGCCAACTTGAAAGAAAGGTTCTAATTCGTGATCTGTTTCTTTCAACAAATGCAAAGAGACCACCACTTTGCCCCGTGAGACCTAGAGTCCCACATGTCCTAATATAATGGACCTGCGGAACAAAGTGCAGCAATGTCTTTGAGTTACGGTGATTCGCTCCCAGTGTAGCTGTTGCAGGGTTAGGCCAGCAGGAATGCTGCAGGACCAGGTGACCTGGATTATGTACTGAAAATAAGAGCTTGCTAGGCTGCTGCTTGAGGAAGAGGCCAGGGAGCTAACCGCCAGCTCAGCTCGCTGGGGCTCACCGGCCTCTGGAGGGTTCTGGAGCCTAGAGTTGATAAACCTGGTCTTGAGAACTCAGGCACTGAGCCCAGGTGGCTTACCACCTCAGAAGGGCATTACACTCCCCACAAAATCATCTATACCAAGAGGACTGAGTGGGACCATGGAGACAGAGAGCCCAGAGAAGAAACCAGAAGGAGCCCCCTAAAAACCCTAGGGCCTCTGGGAATATTTGTCTGACCTCACCTCTCTGTGGCTTCAGGGATTTGGGGTGAAAATCCCAGGGGAAGGTGTATCTGGGAGTCAGGGAGTTGCAAAGAGCAGGCTCAGGTGAGCAGGTAGAGAACAGGAGAGTGCAGGGTTAATAACGAATACTACTGCCAGGAATAAGTTCCAAAGGTGGAGCCCAGATGAGCCCCACAGTTGACACAGGATTAAAGTTTTTCAGAGGGTGACTGTAGCCCAATTAAGAGCACTGAGTCCATTCAGACAAGAAGCCATGAACCCCAGATCAACTTCACACCATTTCTGACTAAACTCATCTTTCCCTGTAGAAGATAAAAAGACTTATGCATGCCCATTCATTGACAGATCCAATTGAATTTCCTTTTTGGGAGGATTATAAATATTTAATGTGTGTAAGAGTATGTAAGGACAAGATTCTTTATACATATCCTACAGGTTTATATATTAGTCAACTATATTTATAGATAAACAAGTCTAGCAGATATAAATATATATATATGTGTATGAATGTATGTGTGTATAGATATATATAAAACACATCAGTATGTGTAAGTATTTAGTTGATGAAGACATAAGAAGAGAACACTGGAAGCAATGAAGAGACAGAGAAAAAGAGGGTTAGGGTCTGAAGGAAAGAGAAAATGAGACAGAAATAGAGTTCTCCACACAGGAAGAAACCAAAGTCTTATTTGTTTTTTGAGGTGGGGGTGGAGCACTTTGGATTCAGAAGACCATGACAGAAAAACAATGTCCCCATGCCTGGATGATGTTTGGGTTATCGGCACCCTCCGATCTTAGTGCAACAGGATTTGCCAGTGGACCATATCCAGTGGAACAAAGACGTAAAAAGGATGCACATTCCTTCACACATGCCATCCACTGTGACCTCGAGGGTCCAAGGGCCACTTCTGTCTGTGGCATGTCCATCTCCTGTCATTAAATCTCTACGCCCTCAACCATGAAGAGTTGACTAGCAGAGAGAAGGAAAGGAGCTTGGCACCTTTAGCAATTTGGAAAAAGCCCCTCACGGGATGTTTTCCATCTTCATTACCCAAGGCTATACTTGACTACAGATAAGGTGGGGGCAACCTTGGTTTTGGTCATTGTGCTTCAGGATGTCACTGTTTGTTGATGCATAGGGAGTCCTGGTCACCATTTTCCTTTGCTAGATATGAAGCATTTGAGTAAAGGATCCCCTTGGCTAGTTGATAGCTCCACTGAATGTCACAGTACTAAGGTATGCAAGCTACTCTTCAGTGTAGGTCACTTCAAATGATAAGGGCTGGAGGATGTTAGATTAGATTTTCCTGAAATTCTAGCTTTCATTTGTCTAAACAAATGTCATCTAATGCTGAGCAAACACATCAACTAAAAAGAATAAGAATCTTGAGTTTCAAATGGGAATGACCAATGAAGAGATGTGCGTCGTGGATAGAGTTGCGAAGAACTCTTCCAATTTGCCTTTTTAAGAAGCTGAAGTCTTGTCAGAAAGTGCCTCCTTGCTAATGTAAAAATGATTAGTGAAGAAATGTCAATATACAAAGAAACTGAATTTTCATGTTAATAATTTTTGAGAAATTAATTCTTAAAGAAAGGAATTTAAAAGGCAAGTAAGTGGATTTCTACAAGCTGTCCAAAATTATAACCTATCACTTTATGATTTATAAAGATACCACCCCAAAAATTCTGATGAGAAGTATCTAGCCTTCATTCCTACACATATTCCTCTCTGCCCTGACTTGCTCCTCCCTCTTATCTTTTCTAGCTCACCAAAGTTTATAACTATTCATACAGAGAGGGAATTTGTGACCTCAAATTGTCTTCTGAGAAATCCCATGGGAACATATGATGGTAGCGAATGTCTTTGCTTATTAAACTATTTATGTAACTTATAACTAATCTATTCGTTCATTTATTCATTCATAAAAGATTTATTGACTAGAATATAACAGATTCCCTACCTTCATGAAACTTATAGTCTGCTAGGAAAGTCATTAATCACAAAAAAAAGTTAAAAAAAGAGGATTTAGAACGTTTTGCCATAAGAAACTTTAAATGTTTACAGCAATGGATATGCTTATTATGCAATTTGATCATTACACAATGTATACTTGTATGTAAATGTTACATTGTACTCCACAAATATGCCAGTTAAAAATAAAATTAATTTTAAAAACATAATATAGAATTGCAATTGTGGTGAGTGCTATGAGGAAGGATTAACTGGTCCTACTAGAGCTTGGAGGTAATGGATTAACCCAGAGACAACAGAGAATACTTCCTTAAGGAAATGACAACTGTGATCTGTATAAGAATCAAGTCATAGGCAAAAGGATTGGGGAAAGAAGAAGTACACACATAAAGAGTATGGTAAGAGGAAATACTTGCATTTCAGATATTAAAAGTAAGCCAGGAAAGAGATCAGGGGACGGGAGGAGGGAGAGGGGTGGGGGGTGGATATTGAACAAATTGTATTGCTGATTTGTGTGCATCTAGGAATGTGTGACAAATAATAACTTCATTATGTAAAACCATAATGCATATATACATATATATATTTTTTTTTAAAGTAAGCCAGGAACTGCATTAGTCACTAGGAAAATGCAAATCAAAACCACAGTGGAGTATCATTGAATAACTATAAATATGCCTATAATGAAAAAAAAGGTCAGATAGTAACAAGTGGTGGCAAAGATGTGGAGAAACTGCAGACCTCTTCCATTGCTGATAGGAATCTAAACTGGCATAACTGCTTTGGGAAACAATTTGTCAGATCCTCAAAAAATTGAACATAGAACTGCCACATGACCAAGCAACTCTATTCCAAAGTATATACACAAAAGAATATGTTCACACAAGAACTTGTGTTTGGATGTTCATAGCAGCATTATTCATAGTAGCCAAAAGGTGGAAATACCCAAATGTATACCAACTGATGAATGGATAAACAAAATGTGATTTATCCACACAGTAGAATATTGTTTGTCAATCAAAATGAATGAAGTGCAGACACGCCCTGCAATGTGGATGAACCTTGAAAACAGATGTCAGATTTAAAAAAAGCCAGACACAAAAGGCCAGATATTCTATGATTCCATTATATGAAATATTAAGAACAGGCAAATTCCTCAAGATAGAAAGTAGATTAGTGATCACCAGGTGCTTCAGGAGACGGGAGTGGAGAGTGACTGCTGATGGGCTTTTGGGGGTGATGAAAATGCCCTGGAACTGGGTAGTGGAGATCCCCATATGACCTGAGAAACCTAAGATGACTGAACTGTATACTTCAAAAGAATGAATTTTGTATATGGTATGTGAATGATATCTCAAATTGTTTTAAAGTAAGTGATGAAAAGAACAGCAAAGAGAATTATGGGCATTGCATTACAAAATGAGTCTGAGGGAGAAAAATGGAAAGGCATTATGGAATAAAATTAACCAAGTTATAGTGTGTGCATGTACGAATATGTAGAAACAAACTCCACTATTATGCATAATTACAATGCACCAATAAAAATTTTAATAAAGCTGAAACAAGAGAAAGGAGCTGGAAAACATAGGTCTTTTGTAACTTAAGAGTTTGATCTTTGTTCTGAGAGCAGTGGAATGTTTTCAGGGCAGGGATACGGTTAGATTTGTTTTAAGAGCTATCATTTGGGCTGTATTATAGATGAGGGAGTAGAGAGAGCAAGAGTAAATCCTGAAAGGCCAGCTAAATCTTTGTAGGATCCTAGATGTGAAAAGTTGGTAAATTTGGACCACGTAAGGAAAGTAGAGGTGGAGAAAAGTAGACAGATACAAAATGATTAGGAAGTTAAATCTCTACTATTTCATGAGCGTGATGGAAAATAGTGTCGAGGCGACACTCAGGTTTCTGGTTTGCATAACACAATGAAGTGTGTTGTCATTTGCTGACAAAAGGAACCCTGCAAATAGACTGGGTGAAGGCAGGAAAATCATGGTCATGATTTGACATTGGGTTGGAAGTGCCTTTGAGATATCCAAGCAGAATGACCAGTGCATTGGTAGAGATATGGGGCTGAAGCCCAGAGAAGAGATATAAATTGGACCTGACATCTGCGAGACATCTGCATGAGGTGTTCACGGAAGCCACAGGCATGAATAGGTAGAGGAGGGTGTACATTGATAAGAGCAGAGGGTCCAGGTCCAAGCCTTGAGAGAGTGTCATATCTGATGATAGAGCAGACCACTGTGAGCCAGAAAGTATCAGAAAGGTAAGAGGGGAATCAGGATTGTGATGCCGTAGGAGAGGAAAAAACTGCTTCAAGGAAGTGTCTGGTAAGGGCTGCTTTGTTTCATAAGATGACAGACACGTTGTTGTCCTCACATGGTAGAAGAAACAGAAAGGGAAAGCAGACGCCCACAAGCTTCTTTTATAAGGACATTAATTCCACTCATGAGGGCAAGGCCCTTGTGACCTAATCATTTTCTAGAGGCATACCATGTGATTTATTCAATAGATAGCTGTCGTAACACCAAAACTACCACAATGTAGATAAAATTTCAACATGAATCTTGGAGGGACACAAATACTTAGACCATAGCAAGCATCCAAGAAAATGCTTTATGGTAGGAGGTGGGCTCACAGTCACAGCCATCCTAGCCCCTAATCTCGCTCCTCTGCACTCATGGCCATGCCTGGCCAATGGAGCATTTCTGGAATCTCTGCAATGCTCACCTCCTCGCATGCCCAGCAATCACACTACCTTCTAGAGAGGCTCTCACCATGAGCATCTTTCTGCCTTCCCCAGCAGTATCTCTTCCTAACCCTGAGGTATTCAGTCTAGAGAAGAACATTCCCAGATAATTTCTAGAACAAACTGGATAGCAGTTACACATCAGGAAAGAGATATGGTGTTGGATGGAAATGGGGATTGGGGTAGAGATAAAATCTGTAAGGCTGCAGGACCGCAAAGCACTCCAGAGTTGGACCAAGAATCATAAGCAGGTCTCTTAAGGTATTACGATCACCATGTGATCTGTTCAATAGACGGCTTTGCCAGCACACACTTTCCAAGGACCAACACCGATTCTCAGAGACAGTATAACTAATAGGGTGGAAAAAGCATTTTCCCAGCTTCCTCCACTTCTTGAGATCAACCATCTCACAATGGAATTGATACTTCACATTTTCTTTACACGCTTTTCATAAACAATACTTCTTCATTTCTAGCTAATTTTTTTGCTCTTTGCACTCAGCCTGTCTTATCATGCCCCCCCTTTTCATCTACCAAGAATAAGAAAAAACTCCATTGTTTCACAAAACATCTCATGATAATTACCAAAACATTCAGTTTACAACGAGCCCCCTTCAATTTTTTTTTCTTGCCGTGGGGAAGAGTTTGTTTTATTCTGCTAGGTAAAAATAGTTTGGTTCTTCATGCTCTTAGAAAATCATTTGGAGGGGCTGGAGCCTCAGCAGTTATGGTGCTTGCCCAGCATGCACATGTACGCGAGTTCAAACCCCAGCACCACCTACACAATGAAGTCTCAGAGCAATGAAAATCACATAAAAAACTAAATAAAAATTGTTTCTTTCTTTCTCACTGTCCCTCTTTCTTAAAAAAAAAAAAGGAAAATCATTTGAAACAAGGAGTTATAATAAAAGTTTCTTCAGCTCTTAAGTTCACACATATAATTTTAATGCTTCATTGACTTTCCTCATAAAAGATCCCTGAAACTCTAGAACTTCCTGAAGACAGCAGTGGGTTCTCAGTGTCATTTTCAAGATTTTTAAATGACTGAAGGAGATCATGTACCTATTCACTGTTACAGAGTCGATGATACCTTTAGAAGTTTCTTGGTTTGGTGGGAATTACAGCAATTCAGTGTTCAATATCTTTTAGCTTCACTTTCATCACAATGACTAACTGTCAGCTATAATTGTGTTTACTTATTGAGACAGATTAGGAGAGACAGTGAAATGGCTAGGTAGTCAGGACTGAGGGCCCCTATCCTAGAGCTAGCTGGTAGAGGCAGAGAGTGATTGACAGGGCATGCTCAGGGCCTTCAAATGCAAAAAGACCTTGAGGCTCACCCTAGTCCCAACTAAGAGATGGGGGTGGTCACAGGTGGGTACTAGGAAGTATTTGCCACCTTTTGTTTTAACCAATGGTGTTCCTGACCAGCTTCAATGCCTGTTTTACATAGATTTTAACCAATGGAGTTGACGCATTTCTCAATGCCTGCTTTGCGTGAATGTTAATTATGCTCAGACCCAAAATCTATGTAACCTCTGGCCTAACCTCCATTAGACGGTGTCCTGCTTCCAGGTACCCCTCCGCTTTGCGGAGTCTCTGCTCTTCTTCCTAAATAAATCCTACTCCTTTTACTCCTCCTTCCGTGGTTGTCTGTGGATTTTATTCTTCAAATTCATGAGACAAGAACCCAGGAGATTGGCGCCGAATTCCTGGGTTGAATTTCCACCACACCAAGAGCTGCAACACCCAGCTTTT
>PVKS010038083.1:0-18177 GCA_004027875.1 Aplodontia rufa
GGGGAAAATCCCCCCCCCCCCGTTTCTTTTTTTAATTTTTTTTCCTTCTCGTGAAACTACTGAGACTCGGCTCCTTATAAAAAAGCTTCACAAACTAGTAGTAGACAATCAAATATAGTTTCCCCTGGATGTACCTTGGAAAATTGCTGATGCAGTGGATTTTTCCCAAGCAGACTCAGAGCCCCAGGAAATGCTGTCACTCTTCAGGTTGCCATCTTCAAAATCCTCCATTACTCACTTTTTGACTTGTTCACTCTTGCTTTTATTCAAGGCTTACTAGGATAAACAGGAAAAACCTCTGGCCTCATGGTAATTTATAGATTGTGATCTAATTATGTATTTAAAGCACGCTATGACATTCCTGATAAGTGATCACCAGGATTTTCAGATTCCGTTTTCTTACAGGTACACAGATTGCTCCAAACACTTCTTTTACCTCACATCCTGCCATCCTACTCCCCCCCCCCATTCCCAAACCTTGCTGTTGGAATTTGTGTGAACAAATGTGACCTGACAGCACTGAATTTGAGCTGCATTGGAGACCTCTTATTCCCTGCCTCAGGGCTTGTCACATCTGCATGGGACACCTGTAAAAAGCCCCATTTTGATACATGTTCAAAGTGAGAATGATGAGGGAAGTAACATCTATGAGACAAAGACAGTGGGGACAAGAGTTGGTGATAAACACAATTCTTTGCTAGCACTGGTAGAGAATTTTAGAGTTCTAAATGATTCTTCTGAGGGAAGCATCCTAGAGTGTGAGCATGTTGCCAAATAAAAAGCACATGTGTGAGCCAGGCATCAGGCTTTACTTCTAGGACAATCCAAAGCAGGACAGTTTGTACTAGAAGTAGGTATAGACATATCATTTTAGTAGAACTCAATACAGGACCCTGCAAGTGGCAATCGAAACAGTGATCAAATCCCACTGCAGTGGGAGGCGGTAGGGTGGTGGTAATCCTCAGCACACAGTAGTGTTGGTATGACTAAGATGCTCATGGGTAACAATGACACTGACAAATATTGTGGCAATGTTAATTGTGGCATTGTCTGGATTTTGTGAAATGCTTTAGAAACTTTGCAAAAGAAATTTAGCTTCTCATTTTTTCCCTTTGTGGATTCATGTCATTCTGTGAAATTCAGAAAGTTTTCAAGGCAGTGTTTAAAGATTATTACATCTCCTGGAGTCACTGCCTAGCATTATATTAACTTCCCTGTTCTTTGTAAAATTATAGTTTTCAGAGACTCTCAATTTCTTGACATTCTTCAGAATATCATGTTGGTTCATTATATAATTCCATTAATCTAATAGAACATGCTGAACAAAAGTTAATATGTCCAATGTTGTCCCAGAAAGGTATATGAGTAGAAGAGGGTGAAGGAGAAATTTGCAAAAGTTTCAGAGAACTGTCACATAGGTGAAACTTTTTGGAGTTCAACACACACACACACACACACACACACACACACACATCCCCAGCTCATAGTAAGCCTCATTGGAGGTGATATATAATGTAATCAGGATAACTTTCTTATCCCTTTATTAGTAACTTGAAAGTCATCCAGACTTGAAAGGAGCTTAGAACAAGAGATGACTTTGGGCAGAAGTTAGTTAACTAACACCAGTGGTTTTGAAATTGTCCTTCAGAATGTGCTATAAGCACTGAATGAAGAACATTGATATCATGATAAATGTCCTCAATAACTATAATATAACTTTGGGAACCAAAGTTTGCAGTAAGGATTGCCCCTGTTCACCATTATTCTAAGTGATTGTGTGGAATTGTATTTTCCTTCCCCTGGTTATACTGGCATAGAGGTCCTGGTTCTCCTCAGGGAAATATTCTACCAGAGGGGATAGCAAGGATTCTGTGCCCCATACTACCTTATTTTAATTCCTAATACTACTGAGCCATTAGACACATAAAGGAGTTAATACAGGTAGGAATGCTTGATCCTGATTACCTGTATCAGAGATGTTACCCAACAGAGACATGAATATAAATATGTAATCATAGCAACCACAGTAGACCATGGTGAAGGCAAGAATCTGCAGTTACTAAGTTGTTGCTCAAGGATTAGGGGAATCTAAAATATGTGATGAAGAAAAATAATAAATTATAGCCTTGTGCGGATTTACAGAAATGGGGACTACGCCTTGCTCCTCTATGTCATATTGTTTTTAATGTAGGGCACAAATGGAGCTGAGTGGTATAAGCAAAAGACTGTTTTGAACAGCTCCTGTGCTCTGCTTCATGAGCTTCAGCCCTCTGTTTTATATTAGTAATTGCAGTGCAATCCACTACTCTGAGACTTACCCCAGTGGCATGCACTGTATATCTGTTTCCTTCTGATCTGATTTTTTTAAATGAATAAGCATAGAACATTGGTGGAAGAATTCTGATATGTGCATCAACTGGGGAGTATAGGGTTATTGCTGTGGGACAACCCTTGGCAAATGGGGCTGGAAGCCAGTATATAAATACTTTTTAAAAATACATCGTTCAGGTTGACAGTTCTGAGATATAGTTTACATGGCTCCTTTGAGACATTTCAGCATGATCGAGTCTCAGAAATGATCAGCTTCATAAAGCCAGGGACTGCCTTTCCCTTCTTATGCTTGTTACTCTTCTCATTCTACTCCTGTTTCTGGGATTACTTGACTATATTAATGGCTTCCAGGCATGCGCTTGACTCAGGTTCTAGGTTCATCTTTTAATTTTGTTTTTATTTTTAGGACAGTGTACTCTAAGACACAGTCTCTGAAAATTAGGGATGGCCATGTAACAAATGTCCATGCTTGGGAGCACTTGAGATTCCCTTGTGTAACCATGCCCGCTTTCTTCTTTAGTCATGGTGATTGTATTAACTGGTGTTGGCATGAAGTCAGTTGGAATATGGAAGCACCACAAGGAAGTAACAGTGAAATTTAAACTTCTATTTAGTTACTTGGGAGTGTGTTAGTGCAGTGTAACCTTGTTCATGCTATCACGTTTTGAATAACCATTGGCAAATTGTGCAATACAAGGCAGGAATATGTTGCTACCATATTCCCGTACGTTTGAGCCCTCCTATAGGAAAGAGAAATCTAGATTTTTGTTTCTTTAATTTTTCATTCTATTATAATTTATTACAAATGTGTTGAAAAGGTTCAGAGAATAGCATAGTTAAAGTTTGTATACATGTCACATAAAAATACTTTTAAAGCATTCTGTTGATTACATTCACCTACCTCCTCTGGGTAACCAGCGTCTATCATCTTTCTTCATATTTTTGCTTTTCCTTTTACTAAATGAATGCCATAATTCTGTTGAGTGATTCACTAAACAGTATTTAGTATTGTTTGGTATGCTTCTATACTTGACTGAAATGCTATCAGCACTGTGCATTGCCCTTTGCAACAGTTTTTCCTTCCTGGAAGCAATGTGTTTTGAGATTCACTTAGATTGATACTAGGAACTCTGCTTTATTCATTCTTACAACTTTTTAATACTTAATTGCATGAATATGCCACATTTTCTTTATCCATTTTTCTGTTCATAGACGTTTAGGTTGTTTGCAGATTGAGCCAAGTTCAGAGCTATTCTGTTACTTTGCTCTTCTATTGCCAGGGAAAGTAAAGAGCCTTGTGGTTTGTGCCTATTAGGGAGGATTAAATTGTTGTTTACCTTAGTGAGGTAAACTCATATAACTGCTTCCAGGAACTACTGGGGCAGGAGCCAAACCACTGTTCTTGTCTGAGTCTGAGTGAATAGTAGGCAAGGAAAATGAACAGTTTAGTAGAATGATAAACATCTTTCTGAGTTAACACGTTTGTGGGGTTTGAAAATGCATACATGCTTAGGAGAATTTTTGGCCAAATTTTAGATGTTCACCTCTACTTGATTTCATAAGGCATAGTTTCATGGGTATAAACTTGCAGGATTAAGAAGTTCTGAGGCGCTATTGCAAAATATAAAAAGTGGAGACTACTTCACATGCTTTCCTCCTTTTTTCTTTGATACACCGACTTAAATGAACTCCTGGGAATAAAAGGGCCTAGTGCTTGCTGGAACCAGCACTCTTAGTTTACCAACTCCATAACTTCATAGATGAAGCTATTTGTCAAATGGCAAACCAAAAAACTTCCCATGCCCACAGCATGGTTCCAAATAAACATGAAAATGGTAGTTTTATTTACATCTAAACTAAATATAAATAAAACAGACAGTAATGCAATTGGAATGGTAAGGAAATGGGAGGAGTGGAAATGGGAGGAAATAGATTGTGGTGCTTAAAAGACAGGAGGTAGAAAGGGATATCAATGGTATTTTCCCTTCAAACTGATAAAGGTTCTCAAATAATATGGGACTTTTAGGGTTAACCTCTATTCAGCAGAACTTCAGAAGAGGTTAAGAGCTGCTTATCACCGACCTGGCTCCTCTACTTAGAAAGATAGTAGTGCCCCAAATGCCCTCCACATTCTTTGCCACCACCTTAGCACCTTAGTCTGGGCTCCAGTTATTCTTTAAAAAAAAAAAAAGAGAGAAGAACAGTGAGAGAGAGAGAAAGAGAGAATCTATTTTTATTGAGTTTTTCTCATGGCTTTTGTTGCTCTGACACTTAGTTGTGTATGTGGGTGCTGGGGTTTGAACCCATGTACTCGCGCATGTCGGGCAAGTGCTGTAACCACCGAGCCACCGCTCCAGCCCCCTACTCATTCCTAGTCATTCTTACTTTAACTGTGACAATAGTCTTCTTATAGTTTCCCTGTGTGCCATCTTGCCTGCCTTCTCTTTGTTTCTCACTGGGCACACAGAGCAATCTTTTAGAACGTGCATTTGAGTCTACTCCTTTCCTGATCCTTCAGGGAAATTTTATTGCCTTCTTGTCACATGGTGGGCTGCATCTTCTGGATTCTTCTCTTTACTTGCTAACTTTCACCTAAAGTGGTGTGTTTTAATATTTTCTGAAAACAATGTCTCAGGAACTTTGCACACATATTGTGTAAATATGCTTCGGTTTATCTTCCCATTCTGGCTAGTTGGTTTAGTCAGCATTTGCACCACTGTGACCAAAATACCTGACAAGAACATTTTAGAGGAGGGAAAATTTATTTTGGTTCATAGTTTCAGAGTTTCCTTCTGGGTCAGGGACTCCGTAGCTCTCGGTCTGAGGGGAGGCAGAAGATCATGACAGAAGGGCACGGTTCAGGAAAGCAGCTGAGGACTTGGCAATCAGGAAGTAGAGAGTTTTGCTCATCAGAGACAAAATATAAATCACAAAGTCACATCCCCCCAGGGACCTAATTCCTCTCGCCATTCCCTGTCTGTCTATAGCTACTACCCAGTTACTTGGTATCAGTGGACTAATGCACCTATTAGGTTACAACTCTCATGTATTATCGTTTCACCTGTGAATGTTCTGGCATTGTCTCACACATGAGCTTTTGGGGGACACCTCATATCCAAACCATAACACTAGGATCATGTTCAGCAGCAATTGACAACAAACTCCAAATAACAGTAGGTTAACTGAGATGAAGTTTATTTCTCTCACATGAAATTTCTGGTGGTCAATAGCTCCCAGATGTCAAAGTCAGGGTCCTTTCTGTCTTGTTACTCTCCCTGCATGACCATCCTTCAATCGTCCAAGTTAGTACCATCCATGTTTCTGGTAGCAAGGTGAATGAAGAAACAGGAGAGGGCATGTCCAGAGGTCACTTAGAGAAGGTTCCAAACATTGCCAAAGGATGGTTCTGCTTACAACTCACCAGCGACTGGAGCTTAATCTCAAAGCTGTGCTTTGTGAGAGAAGTCATTTAAGTCTTTAGCAAAAACAAAACAGGGTTACACTTATAATTATGAGCATTTCCTTCACTACTACAAATTTATTCTCTACTAGTTTGTGTCCATGCTTTTTGGCCTGACTTCTTATTTCAAGGACAATTCAAGCTTAATCTTTTTAAAAGACACTTTAAATGACAATTACACTTGCCGTGTATAAGAGGAGCATAACACCTGACTTAGCTGGTAGAATGGCAATATGAAGAGCGATGATGAGTTTGGTACACATGCAGGCAATGACAACCACCTCCTACCTGTGACCTGGCTAATCAGGTTCATTGTGACCATGCCATTCCGAGTTTAGAAATGTGAAAGATGGGGTACCTGATTGTTACTGCTTTTCATTTCTTGGAAGAATACAAACTTTTTGAAAAGGCTTTGCTTTACTCATGGTTGTATCCTTAGTACCTGGAAAATTGTACAGAGTGTTTTTGCTAAATAAATACCAGAATGAATGAGAGAACATTATTTCCCGTGGTGATATGGTGCTATGTCCAGCCCTGCAGGGTATCCTGTCATCCCAAAAAGTGAACCACACAGCATAGAAAAGAATGAAGGAGACAGAGACAATATGAGGAAATGAAAGGTGGGGGGACCAGGGGGTACTCCATTGCACAGGACTGAGGCACCAGACTCCAAAACCTCAAGAAGGGAAGACAGGGAATCCTAATTAGTCATTGGCCCTAAACAGAGATAGCTGCAAGGGTACCAAGGCATCAAGGTATCTCCCTCTTCATCTTTTGCATGTGGGTGAGGGATACTGATGTCCTAGGCAAGCCTCCACATGCTGCCCACATGACTCTTTTGTCAGTTCCCTGGCTTGCGCCTTTGCATCAAGGTCAGGTGTGCTTTTGCTTTACCTTTATGGGAAACAGTGGTTACCAACAATCTGGGCTTTTCCTAAGGAAGGGTTGAGGGCTCAAAGCCCTATTTCAATCTTGGAGCAGCTGAAGACAATGCCAATTGAAGGTACAGTCTTCGCAGCCAGCCAGACTTTCAGTAAGCGCCTGAGGCTCAGCCTCAGAACTGTTCTTAAAATACAGATGCTTTTCAGAGGAAGGTTTTCTCACTACCCCTGCGTACAAAAGAGCACAATGAGAAGACCAAAGAATCCTATTGGGAAAACTTAATCAAAGAACAAATTTCTTCCCAGTCGAGAAAACTTCTCCACAAAGGTAGAAGAGAAAGAAAGCAATTTTATTATTGAATGAGCGTTAAACCAGAATGTGATACACATCAGGCCATCTTCTGAAGTGATTTAAAAGACAGAAATCTTAGCCAAATATACCACAAAGCAGATAACAAGCCATTACATGCATGTTCTTGAGATAAACAGCATCCTTAGGTGAAAGGATGTGACCTTGCTATTTGTCACACATTGTTCAGCTTTACTTATGGCCAACAGTGTAGCTTCCAGACTTTATCTGAAGAAAAATACAAACTTCTCACTTTTATGACAGGGAGTCACTTTGGAGCAAGGCACCCAGTGAAGTTGGGCTATTACTCTTTCATAGAAACTGGGAGATAGGAGAGCTTTATGACCTCAAAGGCATTTTAAAGACATGGTGTCCAGATGCTAGAGAAATACATTCCTGAGTTGTCAAGCTGGTAAGTGGCTAATTTAACTTTTAAAAAGTTTTGCAGATATTTTGAAGGGTCATAGAATGAACTTACATGTTTTCTAAAATGTTCTAAGGAAAGTATGTTATGGGGAGTCTCTTCCCTTGTTTTCCACAGAGGGTATTAGCCTCTAATTTTTAATTTGTGTTGGCCCTCACAGTGCCTGAAGGCAAACAGAACATCTCAGTTGAACCATGGACTTTGAGCAATCGGACGCTGAGCAAAAATTGAATATTTACCATGCACCCAGCACTGTGTACGTGAACCAAAGCATTCGAGAGGAGTCTGTCACTACCTTCAAGGAGTCTGACCTTCATCATCCCCCAGTTATTTTATTCATTTTGAGATCAAGCTTTGTGGCTCTTGGTGGTTTCCATAGGCCATGGCCCCAGGTCATGTAAAGAAATAGTGCCTGGTTGCTGTTTTAATTTCATATTGATATCCTAAATTCAATGTACCTTTTCTATTTGTACATTCTAGCCTTTACTTTCCTACCAATTCTTAAAATTCATTGAAATTCTTTGGTATTAGGAATATATTTTAATGTTTAGTTCTAATATAGACATTTTATATATCTGTAGCACTGAATTTTAGTCTAATGATAGAAATTTAAAGCCTTCTTCTTTCTATAGTAATTATTAGTACTTAGTTTTATGTAAACTTCCACTTTCCTGTAATCAAAGTAAAATTTAAATATGAGGATCAATTATAGAATTGCTATTTCCTTGATTATAAAACATAGTAAGTATGCCACTATAGAGCAGAGACAATGCATTATTACTGGCTATATTTATTATTTGTATCCACAAATATCAGCCAAAATCTTATTTGGGTAACGCTGTTTCCAGACATGACTCAGTAAAATGCTCCAAAGCTGGATGAGGTTATAAGGATCTGAGATTTATTCTTCCGCCACAATGTATCTGAAGGGGTTGCCTGTATGTGAGAGAAGTAAGAATAGGATGGATAAAACTGACTGGCCAGGGTACAAAGTCTGAAAACACAAATCATGACCACAGTCTTCCAGGGCAGTGATTCTCAGCACTGACGCACAATGCCACCAATTATTCTGTGTCTCACCCAAGGTTCATAAATCACCTGGGCTGGGGACCAGGTGATAGTGTTTTCTTTTCACTGCCTTTCCTTTGCTTTCGCGTCTGGGGCTCCCCTTTCCCTTCCCTCTCTTTTGGTTAAAATTCTCCAAGTGAGTCTAATATGCAGCAGATTTGAGAGACAGCTAGAGCAGAAAAAAGGAAAATTGATGTTCACTGTAGTAAATATAAACTGTAGAAATAAACAATGTCAGAGACTATTAGAAATTGAAATGTTCAAAAATATTCCTGAGTTCTTAAAACATGATAAGAATTTTTTGACAGAAAAATAAAGTACTAAAAGGATTAATCCTATCAGGGAACATATGAAACCCCCTTCTCAATCTTAATATAAAGCCTCAAGTGATTTTTTTAGTATGTGCTTAAAATTGGGCAGATTGAGAAAAGAATGGCCAAACTTCACACAACTATTATACAAGGATCAGAATGGAAATATTTACTTTGTGTAGTCAATACAGAAATTGAACACTATGTCAACTTGCTTCTATCTTGATTACTGATGTTCTATATCTTCTAAACTATTGGAACTGTTACAGCAGGAAATACATTGTTTAAAACAACAGTTAACTGAATTGACAGTCCTGAGAATCTAATTATTATCAAGTTTCTTAGGAGTAAACACAAAAATATATTCGTTGTTGGCATTATTCTAAATTTCTAATTTTCTCAGAAAATTTCATGTAGCAAATATTAACTTTGGTTTTTTAATAACAGTCTTAATAAAGCTGTCTCCAACTTCATTAGCCATGTGATAACTTTTTGTAGTGAAAACTTAAGTTCTTTTCATTATCAGCTTCTAGTTACCTGTCAAACGACAAGAGATTCTTTCTTCTTCCTTCTCCTCCTCTTAAAGAAAGAACTAAGAATGGAAAGCAATCAGTTTAATGACATGCCACAAGTTAGTTCCATTTTGATAGTTCATTCCATGGTATAGTAGACAGTTTTGGTCTTCTTACTAGTTCTTGTTCCATGCCGCACCCGCACTGCTACCCAATTCATTGGGCAGCAATCATTATGTTCAAGTGAGCCCTACTCTAGTTAATCCTGCCTGGAAACAGCCACCCAGCATAATTAATCCTGTCTTTGCCATAGTTTAAAATAATCTCCTGTCCAGAGTGATTTCTTTTTTCAAGAGAAGACATGTAACCTAAGCTGAGGGTCCTGAGGAGATGGTCCTAAGAGACCCTTTATGGATGATAAACCTGGAAAGTACTTTAGTCTTTGTTATGATGCAGCTTTTATTTGATGATAGAGTCAAAGACCTGACAGAGAAAATGTGCTTAGAATCCTGATTTTACAACACACTTGAGGACTATTTAGTCTGTATCTTTTGTTTTATATACTAAATTTCTTTTAACTGGTTTGAATTGAGATTTGATTATTATTTGCAACTAAAATTATCATCCCTGATAAAATAGCCACCATTCAGTGTGCTACCCATTATGGGCCACATCCCTTGCTTAAATCATGTGATCAGTGTTTTAGAGGCTGATCTAATTTCTCAGAATTTGTACAGAATTTACGTCCATCCTTCCTGTAGAGTCATGCTTTCCTCCTCGACTGTCCCAATAAATTTGTACACTTTATCTCCCATTTAAATAAAATAAACACAGTTCATTGCTTATCAGGTGTTCCCTACTCTCCTTTTCTCTTAAAGTCAGTTTCTTCTATGGAATGTTTATACTTGCTGTATCCATTTCTTTACCTTCTCTCTCTCTCAAGCAATGAGCAACAATTTCCTTGATTATAAAAACAATGGACATTGCTCGTGATACTTGATTTTTTTTTTAAAGAGCGTGTAATTCTTGGTACTCCCTTTTTCCTGAAATACTTTTATCAACTGACATTACTACACTCCTCATTTTCATTATGTAGCTCTTTTCTGACTCTCTTGCAGGCTTATTTTCCTCTGTCAGGCTATTAAATGTGAGAACATACTTAAACCTCAGCCTTGCCCCTCTGCATTCTCTCTGTAGATTTATGACCCTAGATGAATCATGCCTAATTCTGCTTTTACAATTACACAGAGTACATACAAGTGCACATCTGCCACCCAAGCCTCTCCAGAGTTAACCACCTCTTGCCTGATATAAAGAATTGTCCAATCCATATTTTCAGATTTATTAAAGGAATCTCAAGTTCAGTCTATCGAAGCCAAATTTATAATCTTATTCCCTCCAAAGGGGTCTTTTATGATGTTTCTGTCACAGATATAATCATGGTTCAAGTTGATGAGCTACTCTTTAATACTCTTTGTCAGGCCTATCACTAGGTTCTTCCCACTTCTCCTCCTAAATACTTCTCCACCAATCCATCTGGTATTCTCTTTCATCGCCAAAAACATGCAAGTCGAAGCTTTCATTATTTCTTGATTAGTGCTAATAATCTCCCAACTTATCTATTCCAATCTGTCTTTTTCACATTATTGTTGGTCTTTCTTTCTTCTGATGAATACCTTTTAGTGGCTTGCCACTCCATCTAGAATGAGCACAATACCCTTTTGGTAAGCGTGAAGTAACCTGTACGATTTGAGTTTAACAATCAGCATCTCATATCTCACTTCATTGCTTCCTTTACTTCAAGTACCTTGTCTTTCTTCCACCCTAACATCTTCCTAAGTACCTTCTTGTCACAGTGCCTTTATCCATCTGTTCCCTTCTTCCTGTTTGCATTTTATCTTAGCTCAAACATACCTTTTTAGGTAAATCTGTTTAGGTAAAGTCCCTTTAATGTAGAAAAAGATAACATTCATATTATAATTTTATAATTTTGAGCGCAACAATATCTCTAATATCCAGCCTCCTAAATTTCAGGCTTCAAGAAGTCAAAAATTCTCTTTAGGTTTGTTAGCTGTTGGACAGCAAGTTTCTTGCACAGTACCTGGAACATGGAAGTGCTCAATAAATATTTGCTGGAAAAAATCAATCTTCACAGCTATATGGGATGGATATTATTATTTTCTATTTTCCTTCTTTCATAGTCAAGAAAAAATTCAGAGAGGTTTCTTTTTTTTCCAGAGGGACAATGAGAAAGAGAGGAAGAGAGAATCAATTTTATTTAGTTTTTCATATGGCCTTCATTGGTCCAACACTTAGTTTTGTATGTGGTGCTGGGATTTGAACTTTGGTCCTTGTGCATACCAGGGAAGCACCATAAATGCTGAGCCACTATTCCAGCCCAAAATTTGGAGTGTTAAAAAGTCTGAAAGTACAAAACAAGGCCTCAAATCCGGGGAGGGTTTGACTTAAAAACCTCCACAAAGGAAAAACAGGAAAGCAGCATTGCAAAAGGATCACTCTGTTTTATGTGGTAAAACCAGTTATAATAATCTAATGAAGTATATATTTTTAAACATTGGTGTTAGTGAATCTGCTAAGGATAAATGTCCTAATTTATATATATAAGAGGTACTTTGTAATTAGCACAAAATTATCAAAAATGGGTTTTTCTTAGGATTGCTGAAAGAGGATTATTATAGTTACTATTCATTTTATTTTTTTGTTAAAGAAACATGTGCAGAAATAGAAATGTCACTTTTAATTTTAAGTGCCATTAGTTAAGCATCCTCCAACACATGAACAACACATTTGCCTTTTCTCATGACTTTATGCTTATATAGAGATAACAGGAAAGCAGGTATTCTTCTATTATCATTTGATTTCAACCAAAAAGGCATTTTTTTTCCAAAAGCAACATTCAACAACAGACTTTGAAGACAACTGAAAAGCTTGTAAGTATTGATGTTTCCTTTCTTTTTTTTTTTTTAAAGAGAGAGGGACAGAGAGAGAGAGATAAGGAGAGAATCAATTTTATTTAGTTTTTCATGTGGCTTTTGTTGCTGTGACACTTTGTTATATATGTGGTGTTGGGTTTTGAACTCACGTCCTCACACTTGCCAGGCAAGCGCCTTAACCACTGAGCTACTACTCCAGCCCAAGTATGGATGTTTTAGTAGAATTAAAGTACAAGAAAAGAGTTGGAAATAAAATTCTTAGAAGCAAGTCACTTGACTCTGAGAATGTATTTCGTACTTTAAGGAGTCCTTTATCATTTTCAGATAATTAAAAAAATACCCTCTGAATCACCTTTGGTAATATAGAGGTGAGTGAAGAAAGTAGGACACATAGGTTAAAATCTTTGAACAAATAAAAGTAGTGTCATTTAGGAAACAAAAGTCTCTGAGTTAAGAGAATTGAATTTTAAGACAACTGTGCTTCTGAGGATTAGCTTTCTGTACTAATAATTATCAACGGTAACAGGCAAATTTGCAAAAGAGAAATTAAAAATGTGACAGAAGTTGGGTTCTCATATAGAGAACTGATACTGAATTGTCAGTATTATGAATAGTTATCTGCTTAAGGTAGCAAAAAAATCCTGATTCATTTTCTGGCCTATTAATGCCTTCACTATATGGGAACTAATTTACAGATTGATGGAAATGTTACAAATGTCCAAATCAACATGACAGCTATTTTTTTTAAGAAGTGTCTTTCAACTGAACATAAAGATATTTTAGATGGAACATTGCCAAGAATCACCTCACAGAACATTCATTTATTAAAATCCTAACAAAGAAACCTGTTAACATTTCAAAAGATTTATAGAGGACAGCTTCCATATCAACTAAATTTGGCTAAAGAGCAGCCAATTTCATCCACTTAGATGTTACCAAAAACCACTTTTTATTTTATTTTGTCTTTTTTAAAAAGTAGACATCTAATAGTGGTCTAATTTCATTGCATTTATTTGTGACATTTCATAGCAGATTTAATTTTCCTCTGTCTCTAAAGAGGAGTTATAAATTGTGAAAAGGGGTTCTAATAGATGAGCAGGAAATGTGATCCAGCAAAAGGAAATATTAGAATTTTTAGCAGCTGACCCAGATTTGATTTTCATATAATTTTTCCCAAGTCATGAAATTTTATGATATTTCAAGTCTTTAATTCATGGACATAGAAAAACAGGCCAGATTTTGCTACCCATGGACTGTAATTTGCCAAACCTTAGCCTAGAGGAGAATGTAAAGTGAAGGTTTTAAGGTTGTTTCTGATATTGATTAACACAGAAGTCTTAGGTAAATAATTTCATTTTCACATTTCTTTAGTAGAAGTCATAGTGTTGACTTCATAGTTTCTGTTGTGAGAATAAAATGAGAATCGAAAAAGCATATGATTTCTAGCACTGGTGGATTCTCAATATTCTCTTCTTTGCCTAGGATAGAACTAAGGCTCAGAATGGATGACTTCCCCAAGAGCCCACAGCTGTCAGTGGAGATGCCGCCGCTTTAAGTTTGAGTCTTTTTAGAGTTTGATGGACTCCTGCCAAGCTGCCTTCCTTTCACCTGGCAACTGTTAGCTCTCTCCTGGGCTTTTCTAAGTCCCAGCTTGTGCTAGCTCCCTTGCTTTCAACCTCTGTCTTCATCAGTCAGTTCTTAGTATTCTAAATAGAAATTTAGTTTGAAAATCCAAACAGCTGCCACAAAACCTAATGATGTGGCTGTGCTGATTCAACATTGGGTCCTCTAGGCTGCTTCTTGCTAGAGAAGATTTCATAGATTGGAAAAGCTCATTTGTGTCACCTTATTTACTGTGCTTTTTGTTTTATTTTATGTGAGCTCCTCTATATTTAATAATGGAGAACTGACAGTGGGAAATTTGAGATTTTTTAAAGATAATATGGTAGCGTATAAAGTTGAACATTACATGTGAAAATTCTTGCTTGACCTTTCAGCAAACTTCTCACCAAGATAAAGTAGCCAGTTTCATCCATAATTCAACTTGCTATTGAATGTGGCTAAAATGTACAGCCTAGTGTTGAATACATTTTAGCTCAAGCCAGAGAATTTAAAATAGTATTTTTTTTCCTGAAAACTCTTTCTGATGAATGAGCATTCAGAGTTGAATAATAATGTTTGGATATAGCAAGAAACTGAAGCAGTACAGTTGAACTAGTCCTGAAAGAATTAAATGTTGGTAAAGATTCCATTAGTTGAGTATTTCCCATAATTTCCTCTCTTTAGTTCATACTGTGCTGCCCTGAAAGCTACCTACCAGAAATATGAATTAGCCAAGACCAGCTCATTTCTAAGAGTAACAAATAGTATGTTTCTACCTGCAGTCCCTCCAAATGCAGACAGGCATTCTACCAAGTCTTCCAAGATGTGGCCCTATGAATACTAATTTATCCAGATATTAATAGGTGTCATGTGAACAATATGCATAGTGGTCCAGCACTGGGAAATTCTGGTTTGAATAAAGTTAAATGTGGGTCTTCTCAAAGCTTTCAATATTTTTATAGTGACATATCTTTGTGGATTTAAATTGTATGTTCCTGATGATGAATGTGTTCCTTGTCATCTATGTGTACTCTTTGGAAAAATTTGTTTAAATCTTTTGCCCATTATTGTGATGGACTCTCTTAATTCCTTATTAAGATTTAAGAGATTTTTAAAAATATTTTCTGGACAAAAATGTTTCATCATATATATTGCTTTCAATACTTTCCTAATCTTTGGCTTTTCACCCCTTGCTTTCTAAAAACTGTTTCTAAAGGCTGATGTTTTAAATTTTAATAAGGTCTGCTTTATCATTTTTTTCTTTCATAGGTAATGACTTTAGAAGTTCTAGCTGAGAAATATTTGTCTAACCTGAAGTGAAAAAGTTTTCCTACCATGTTTTATTTTAATAATGATAAAGTTTTAGGTTTTACATTTAGTTTTATGATCTATTTTTTGGTTAATTTTTGTTATGACTTGTAATGAATGGAATGAAATTCTTTTGTGCATGGCTATATAATTATTGTTCCACAACGATTTGCTGAAAATGCTATAATTTTCTCACCCAATTACATTTGCACATTTGTCAAAAAATCAATTGTCCCTATAGTGTGGACCTGTTTGCATCTTCTGTATTCCGCTCCATGATTGTCCATACTGCACATTCTTTTGATTCCTAGTCCTTCAAACTGGTTCCTTTCCAAAGTGATTTTGGCTAGAGTGGTTCCTTTGTATTCCTATTATAATTTTATGTTAGTTCATTAATATCTTTAAAATGTTCTATATTTTGAGTGAGATTGTATTTAATCTATAAGTCATTTTGGAGGGATCAATATTCTTAAATGTATTGTGTCTTTTAAGCTACAAATATGAAATATCCCTGAGTTTATTTAGCTCTTTAATCATTTTAATGATGTTTTATTGTTTTCAACAGATAGGTATTACATATCTTTTGATAGCTTTATCAGTAAATATTTTCGTCTTTTGGTGCCATGATGCTATTGTTAATTTGCATTGTTATTTTAAAGTCCATATCTGATTGCTAATCCAGAGAATTTAAGAATGATTTAAATATTTATTATATATCCTGAAAACTTACTAAATATTTCTATTCTAGTATATTTTGAACAGTCTATGGGATTTTCTATATAGATGATTATATTATCTACAAGTAAAGACTGTTTCTTCCATGCCTACCTGGATACTTTTAATTTCTTTTATTGTGCTATGACACTGGATAAGCTCTCCAGCCAAAATGAAATAGAAGTAATGCGAGGGGACATTCTGGGGTGGATCCAGATCACAGAGGGGGGACATTGTATTTTAGCAGTGAGCATATTTGTTGCGTTTTTATTTTATTTATTTATTTATTTATTTATTTTTGGTGCCTGCAAGTGAGAGCAAGTAAGTCCTACTGTAAGCTTGCTGGGAGTTTTTTTTTGTTGTTGTTGGGGGTAGAAATGGATATTAGATTTTGCCAAATGTTCCGTATGTGTCAAGATGGCCATGTGCTTCCTTTCCCAGTGTGTTAACATGATGAATAACATCTATTGAAATTTAATGTAAAACTTATCTATATTACTGGGATTAATTGTAATTGATCATGATATATTGTACATTTTATAAATTTTGAATTCAATGAAATTTCAGTGTTTTTCATTTCTATTCATAAGGGATATTTTTCTATTATTTTATGATTTTAGTATCAGTGTGATGCTATCTTCCAGAGTTGGTAAGTCTTTCCTCTACTTTCATTCTATAGATTAATTTGTGTAATATTGATAATATTTCTTTCTTAAATGTTTGTTAGAATTAACAAGTATATGGGTTTTCAATTTCTTTGAAGGTGCATACATTCAAATTAAGTTTCTTTAATAGATACATGTCTATTCAGATTACATATTTCCTCTTGTTTCAGCATTAGCAGTCTATATCTTATAAGAAATTTGTTCATTTACTCTTAGTTGTCAGATTTGTTCTATAAATGTTATAATATTTTTTGTGTATTATTTTAATAACCTGTAGAATCAGCAGTTATATCAATGATTCCATTCCTGACATTGATGATTTGTATCTTCTTTCTTTCCTTCCTTTGATTATTCTGGCTAAAGCTTGTTAATTTTATTGATTTAATTTAATTTTTTTCCAAGAGCTATCTTCTGGTTTCTTTCTTAATTGCTAATGGATTCCTAAATCATTGGTTTCTTCTTTGCCTTTTTCCCTTTATTCTTAATTTTGGTTTAATTTTCAATTATTTTTCTTAAGACAGAAGCTCATGTAATTTATTTGAGAACATTATTCTTTTCTGATATAGGAATTTGTCACTGGGTATAAAAATTCAGGTTGACTTTTTTTTTTAAAGAGAGAGGGACAGTGAGAGAAAATAATCAATTTTATTTAGTTTTTCATGTGATTTTTATTGCTCCAACACTTTGCTGTGTACGTGGTGCTGGGGTTCGAACCCATGTACATGTGCCTGACGGGCAAGCTCTGTAACCACCGAGCCTCTGCTCCTGCCCCCAGGTAGGTATGTTGTCATTTGTACTTCAAAGATATTTCTTAATGCTCTTTGTCTTGCATTGTTTTTTACATGGAGTTATTTACCTTTCTTATTTTCTGTCCTATCTCTATGTATTACGCCTTTTTCTCTTGCTGTGTTTTATGTTGAGTCCTTTGTCTTGGTTTGAAGCAACTTCATTGCAATGTGTCTCTGAGTGGTTTTCCTCACTTTCCTTATGCTTAGGGTTCAGTGAGACTTTTGGTATAGTGAGTTTATAGTTTTCCTCTAATTTGGAAAATTTGTACTTATTATGTCTTCAAATATTTAAGTCCCCATCCAATTGAGGAACTTCAGTTTGTTATATTTTATTCTTTGTGATGTTGTCCTGAGGATAATTAATACAGCATTCATGTTTTTTTACTTTTCCCCCTCTGTGTACTGCATTCAAATAATTCTATAGTTAAGTCTTGAACTTCAGTAATCATTTTTTTTTTGTGGAATCAATTCTGCTGTGAATCTTGTATATATACATTTCATTTCAGAAATGAAACTTCGGTTTTCATCTTTAGAACTTTGGGATCTTTAAAATATATATTAATCCAGTTCATTTAGTCCTACTTCATCAACATATGAAATATAATAATTTTAATTTCTTTATATATAATTAGATCATCTATGTCATTTCTGTTTTTGGTTTGATTGACATTTCTAATAATGGGTCAATTTTTTCTGCTTCTTTGCATACAGAGTAACTTTTTGTTTATTTTTTGGCATTGGGGAATGAACCTAGGGGCACTTTACCACTGAGCTATGCCCCAGCCCATTTTATTTTGATATAGGGTCTTG